>JZKD02S1901954.1:326663-353401 GCA_000966675.3 Picea glauca | reverse complement strand
CCCTCCAAGGAGCCCGAGTGAGTTTGACCAACGTCTGTTCCAGGTACAGTGAGACTTCCCTTCACCGTCACCTTGTGTGAGACCCTAAAGATTGTGGCTGCTAAGGTCACCAACTTGTAGTCAGCCCCTGGGCGGGTACAGTCGACAGTCCAGTCGGAACGTATGGGCAGGATAACAAGTCCAAAATCAGCTTGAAAGGCTTCCACTCAACATTGTGGGTATACCTTTAAGCGATCCCCATAATACGATCTGACTACTACAATCAGTCAAACCACGGAGGGATAATCTTTGTAGCTTTCCCGAGTGCGACCTCGTGCGTAACCCTTGTGTGAGAGGGGGATCCCAGGCAGACTTATACAACAATTGGATTTGACTCTCCCTAGCTTAGGATGCTAATGTTTGTTTTGGAAACTTTGGAGAGTTATGCTCACAGCCTAATCCAAAGTGCTAATCCTAGTCTATTGTTGGTGGAGGATCCTAGAAAAGAAAATGTTCTAGGTAGTTTTTAATTAGCGTTCATTTTATAGCTGTTCTTTACTCAAAAGGGGTGCATGAAAGTGAAACTGATGGAATGATGACTCAATCCCCAAAAATCCATCAAAGATGATAAGCAATCATTTCTTTTCAATGAATGTCTATTTAAGGGAGAGAGAGAGAGAGAGTTATTTTCACTAACAAGCACTAATAAGGAATGTCCTCAAACAATTTTTTTTTAATCAAATCCAATGTGGCGCTAAAAATCTTTGGAAATGTCTTCTAAAATGCAAATCAATCATGAAGATGTTTCTTTATTGTTTGTGTGCGAATAATGATTAATTCAAAACGACACTTCTCCTGCCAATTAACCTTTTGAATCAACGAAACTCAGACAAGCATAAGCAGGTTTCGTACAAACAATACACCCTCTTGTTGTGATCGAAAACAAGAAGTAAAAAGAAAACAAAGAAAATCAATGATTTCACACAAAAAAGAGATGTTGAAGAACAATGACTTCAACAAAACCAAATGAAGAGATTCGTAGACTTCTAATGTCTTTAACCGGAGTTTTTTGCTTAGTCAAGAAGGAGAGAAAAAACAATGCATTGGTTTCAAACTCCCAACAACAGAAAAACTCAAAAATAATGAAGAAGGCTACAAAATCTAAACAGCAAGGTATTTGTTCCTTAGAAGGAAGGATGTCAAAGTTCAGTGGGAAGAAGCATTGACTCACAGAGAGGCTCAACAAGTGAAACACAAAGACTGGACCCTAAAGAAGCAATTTTGGAAAGGTTTTCTGCCAAAAAAGGGCTGGCACTCTGGTGTAAAGGGCACCAAGTGTTATAGCACTCTGTCTAACACATCCAGGGAGCACTAGCACTCTGTTAACACAGCCACAGGGGCGCCAGGCTTAAAAATCTCATGAAAATGTCCAAAAATCCAAAATTTCAGTCGAATTTTGGCAATCAAGTTGAGTGTGATGAGGTAAGGAGTCAATCAACACATGAAATCAAGCACAAAGGGGTGAACAAGGTCTGAAAACAATCAAAGGGTAAAACAAGGTCTATGAGGAAAAATCAAAACCAAAAGTTTCGATTCGAACTCCCCAGCGGAGTCGCCAGTTTCTGTTGAAGGAAAATCTCCCTGCGGACAGGTAGATCTCCTCTTGAGAGCTAGACTCTTAACTCTTAAGACAAAAGATGCTTATCATGGACACTGACTTCCTTTTAGATCTATATAAACTGATGCATGAGGAGGAAGGAGGAAAGAAGTACCTTTTACCGATGTTTGTCCCTGCACGCTCCGAGTTGAGCTCCAATCTTTCGCTCTTCGATAAGCCCTATAGACAAACAATAGTACAACCACTTCCTACTCTACTGACATTAGCTTGAAAATAGACCTATCTATTAGAGACAAGTTCATATGAGATCAAACACAAACTAGAAAGAAACAGGCCAAGCGTATCATATTAATGAGAACAATGACGGAAGTAACTTACAACCGTATATGCGAGTGCAACAGCTTCGTCAAATCCCCTTTGTCTAACCCTTGATCAAAAGATCCACAATCCAGATGACAACAACTTCACTGATTACTCTCCTCCAGTTCACTGTGTGTTTCCTATGAGATCATAGGTTTCATGCTTCTAATTCTTCCCCCTTTCCATCATGATAGAGCCTGTTTATATAGGTTTAGAGAGGCCTAACCTCTTGAGGTATCTTTAGGGTAAGTTGAGGATTTTCCTCCTTGAGTCAGGGATCTTCCCTAAGATCATGGCTGAACCAGGAATTCGAATTCAACTGCCTTCCAAGATTGAAATATCTTCTTCTTATTCTCCTCAACAGACCAACTCCTGCCTAGAATAGGCAACGCTCCCTCAAAAGGGCCATCAGAGCGCTATAACGCTTCCTAGTAGTGTTTAGGGGAGCGCCAACACTCCTAAAATCAATAGCGCTCCTCCAAAAGGGCCAAAGAAGCTTTATAGCGCTCCCAGACAGTGTAAGGGGGAGTGCCAGCACTCCCAGAAGAGGTATAGGGGAGCGCTCCCCTCCAAAAACCTAGTTTTTGGGGTGCTTTCAGATGGCAAAAGGTTTATAAGCCTGCTGACTCATTTCTCCTCTTCCAAATCAAATGTTTGAGGTGTTTCAAGTGTCCTTCTCATGTCATTTACAGGCACGACATAGGCATCATGACAGTATGCTTCCTTGACACTTGCAACACTTGTGAGCGAAATGCGACACTTATGACCTTTGTAATGATGACACTTGCGACATTATCAAAGTGAGTATTTTTTATGTGTAACACTGTGGTGAGTGCCACGACTGGCAGTCTGCTCAGGCAATCAGCGACGCGATTGGTGCTTCCTGTTTTATACTTGATGTTGAGGTGAAATTGCTGCAAGTAAGTGGACCACTTTTGATGGCGACCATTCTGCAATTTTCCCTATGTCTGCATGAACTGCAGTGGCTTATAATGAGTGTGGATGACTGCCTCCTTCCCAAGAATGTAATGTCTCCACTTGCGACATACTTGCACAATGGAGTACATTTCTTTGTCGTAAGTAGGGTACTTACAGACAATATCTGATAGTGTCTAACTATGATAGGCCACGGGGTGGTCGTGCTGAGAAAGAACGGTGCCCACGACATAGTCTAAAACATCTGTCTCGATCTTAAAGGGATGTTGCAGGTCTGGTAGTGAAAGTACTGGGGCTGAGCACAAACGCTGCTTCAAATCATCGAATGCTTGTTGCTGGGACCGACCCCACGCAAATTCTGCCTTACCACGACCCCTGTTTATTTGGCTAAGGGCCCATGCAATATTGGAGAATCCCAACACGAACCTAGGGTAGAAATTGGCAAGGCCCAAGAAGCTCCGAAGCTCAGTGGGTGTTGTTGGGGTTGGCCAGTCATGGATGACTTGGATCTTGGCTGGATCCACATGTACGCCATGCTGATCAATGATGTAGCCCAGGTAATGGACCCGGGGTCGATGCCGAAGGAGCATTTTTCCAAGTTGGCGTATAGCTTGTGCTGTCGCAGGGTGTGCAAAACCTGCTGAATATGCTGCAAATGTTTGGCCCAAGTCTTGCTATAAATTAGAATGTCGTCTAGATACACCACTACAAAAGTATTGGTGAATGGTCACAGGATATCATCCATCATCCTCATGAAAGTGGCTGGGGCATTTGTCAAACCAAAGGGCATGACCAACCATTCAAAAAGGCCTTCCTTTGACTTGAAGGCGGTCTTCCATAAATTTGTCTATTCTATCGGGACCTGGTGGTAGCCAGACTTCAGATCAATCTTACTGAAGTATTTGCCCTCCGTGAGTTGATCAAGGAGGTCGTCGATTCGGGGAATCGGGTACCGTTTTCTGACTGTGATTTTATTCAGAGCCTGGTAATCAATACAGAGTCGTCAGGTTCCATCTTTCTTTTGTACTAGCACGATTGGGCTTCCACAAGGTGAGGAGCTGGGGTGGATGTGTCCCTTGTGGAGAAGTTCTTGGATCTGTCGCTTGATCTCCTCATTCTCTAAAAAAGAGCGACGATAGACTGACCCATTGGGTAGCGATGCTTCAAGGGTCAGATCGATGGGGTGCTTGACCTGGCAGTGCAGAGGTACCCCTATAGGTGAGGAGAAGATATCCGAGTATTCCTCCATGACCTTATCTACTTGCTTCTGCTGTGTAGAGAGGTCGGCCGCATAGACCCTGGATGTGGTTGTGATGTTTCTCTTATACTGAGAGCGAATCACGAAGAAGACAAACTTCCCCGTCTGAGAGATGACCTTCCTGCATTGCTTAGTAGAGATCAAGGAAATAGCACTAGGTGGCACTGCTTCGGGTATCTTGTACGATTTCCTGTTCAAAGTAATAATAACACTACGAGGCGTAGACTCATATACAACTTGACGTTTCCATAAATAAGGTTGGCCCAAAAGAACATCAAAAACTTTGAGAGGCGCAACATCACACAATACCTCGTCTTTGAAGGGCTTGATGTCGTACGATAGTCGACACTGTTGGCTAACGCAGAGATCGCTTCCTTAGCGGAGCCATCCAATGGTGTAGGGTTGTGGGTGCGGTGTTGTTGGTAGGGCCAACCGATTTATGACCTCTACTAAGATGAGGTTCTTCTGGCTACCGCTATCAACGATGAAGTGCATTAGGCTGCCTTTTAAGAACATATGTGAATGGAAGAGGCGCTCTCCTTCTTCTGGCTCGTCTGGTTCACCAGGTTGGAGCTTGGTGGTAGCAACGGTGGCACTGGGTTCCATGTCAATGATCCGTCTTCCCCTTTCTGGTTATGGCTCAGAGTCAGAATTTGCATCTCATTCAAAGGCTTTCGCTTCGGCCACCAGCGACTGTTTTGAGCGGGAGTCAGCAGTGTTATGCCAAGGGCTCTTATGGAAGTCACACCACTTCCCGGTATCTTTCTTTGTCTTTCCGGTGTCCTTCTTTGATTGCGGCTTGGATTGGTAGTCATGATACTGTCCATCTTTGCTCTGTCTTTTGTTCTATGGGTTGGAGCCACCCTTTCCTGGCTTTTGTTGTGAGGGGTTCCCAGGCCCAAATTGTCGCATCTTTTGTTTGAGCTTCTGCTCGATTTTGACGACATATCGGTAGGTCGCGCCCAAGGATGAGATGTCCATAAATTCCATTTCGGTTTTGATGTATCCATGTAGAGAACCGCTATACTTGAGCACCAGATGTCGCTCTGAATCTTTGATACCCACCTTGGTGCGCAAGGTATGGAAGATATTTGTGAAATCTAGCACTGCTTGGTCTCTTTCTTGCTGCAGTGTGGTCCATTTGGTATACAGGTCATCATAACATTCGACAAGGTAGTATTGTTCCTTAATAGCATCCCTGAAGGATTCCCAGGTGGTCATGACTGAAAATAATGAGGTTTCCTCTATTTCCTTTTGCTCACAGAAAGTTTCCCACCAATCTTTGACATGGGGAACGACTTTGAGGAGCGCAAAAGTAATCTTTTATCTATTCGAAAAGTTATGGACAGAAAAATACCCATCCAGTAGATTCAACCACTTGTCTACAACATCTGCGTCTATATGACCTTCAAATATAGGAATATGGAAGTTTATTTGTACCTTGAAGGGGGCGGCGCCTCCGTTCTAAGAAGATGTGTCACCTGTTGGTAGTCGCCGAAGGATTTGCGCGAAATTATCCATCATCTCGTTCCTCTGTTGTGTGAGGGCTTCCTCAATCAACAGTTTGAAAGGATCTCCTATCCCGTCATCTTTATTTTCTCCTGCCATGAGAGGTCGCTTGAGCATGCAAAAGCTTCCGTCCTCAAGAGAAACAAGCTCGAGACCCAACTCTTTGTACTCCGACCTCGTTGGGGACATGCATTAAGACGACAAGGAGCAAACCGCTTTGATACCAATGATTTGAATTTTATGAGAAGAACGAAATGAATACAGATTATTAACAGGTGCTTAACACAAAATAACAGATATACAGTAAAACTGGTTTTCTATTCAATAACGAAATAAGCTGAAACTGTAAAATGCAGCGGAAACAAGCTTGTTGGAATGGTGGCGGCTTATCTGTGAGAAGAGATGTGACGGCTGCGCGCATTCGTAAGAAGAAGATTACAATGATGCCCTGAAGGCCTTTTTATAGTAAACAAGAATGCCAAAAACCCTAAACATCCAAAAACCTAACCCTAGGAGATGAAATGCCAAAGTCATGTGGGCCCCGTTTAGGTAAGTTAATACATCAACTTCTCGGGGTCGTAACTTTTGCATACAATCTCCGTATTAGGCGTCTGATAGCCCATTGGAAAGGTATCGTCGAGGAGATTCATTTTTGGGGCTCAGTCATTCCTTTGACAATCATTGAGGAGATTGATCCCAAAAAACCTTCATTTAGGCCCTTAAAATGGCCTCGGAAGTTAAAAATTGCTAAAAATAGTAAATTGCCAAAATTGTCAGAAAATTGTTTTGAGTTAGTTGGAAAAGGTGGGTGGCCACCGATATCCATCTGGATCAACCCTCCCTCCTTAGGAAGCAATGGTCTCCATTTCCTTGAGGTCCCCCATCAGATGAGGAAATTTTCGTTGAATTTGGCCCCGGATTAGCCACTTGCCTTGGTGCAGGAGCTGCCCTGCTTTGACAACTCGATAAAGCTAGATCCTTTATTGTCGAGTGCCCTTGATCTGTGTGTCCACAATCTGATCATTGGATTACTATTGTATGCAGTCGGGGTTGAGCTCTGTTGGTTTCAGTTGTCCTGCTACTTCTAAGGTGTCCAATAATGGTGGGAAATAAGGGCGAAGGAGATCCACATTGAACACTGGGTGTAGGCCAAGGAAAGGAGGAATGTTGAGCTCAAAAGAATTATCCCACACGGCCTTGGTGATAGTGTACGAACCATAACGGAGTGGGAGAAGCTTTTGATGGGTTCCTGTAAGGCGTTATTTCTGCAAGTGCAACCAAACTTTGTCGCCCACCTGAAACTTATGTGGCACCCGATGTTGATCATGGCGTTGTTTGTACTTGTCATTAGACTTCTGTAGGATATCCTGAACCTGTTGGCAGATGTGTTGGATCCTCTCAATGAACTAGGTGGGTTTGTCAACTTCAGTTGGAGCAGGAGATGAGTCGGTCAAGGTGACTGTAAGGGGAAGTGCAACATCTATGGGACCCAATGGTTGGAATCCCAACCCCACCTGAAAGGGGTTGTTGTCGGTTGAGCTATGCAGGGCTCGATTGTATCTATGTTGGACATAGGGAAGGCTCTCATCCCATGTGTGAGGGTGCTTTGAATTATACATGCGAAAGATATGCACAATCATTTAATTTACAACCTCGGTTTGGCCATCTGTCTGGGGGACGTGGAAAGCCGTGGATTTGGTGAGCTTGGTGTCTAGTAGTGACCAGAGGCTTGACTATAATGTGCTGAGAAATCGACTGTCCTGATATGAGATAATTTTTTGTGGGATTCCAAAATGTACCCAGACTCATTCAAAGAAGATCTTGGCAATGGCTTCTGTTGTGATGCTCTTCTTGCAAGCAACCAGAATCGCCATCTTAGAAAAGCGATCAACAACCACAAAAACACAGTCATTTCCCCGCTTGGTGGATAGTAGTCCCGACATGTAGTCCATTGAGATGGATTCCCATGGCCTGTCAGGAGTAGGAAGAGGGGTTTACAGGCCCTATTTCTTAATGGTTGGTTTGGAAATAGCACAGGCAGTGCAAGACCTGATATACTTGCTGACCTCCTGTCAAAGTTTCGGCCAGTAGAAAATGTTTTTGTAGCATCGTCGCTATCTTTTCGACGTCAAAGTGTCCTGCCACCCGACTGTAGTGGGCTTCTTTTCGACGCCGAAGTGTCCTGCCACCCGACTGTAGTGGGCTTCCCAGATAATCTTCGCTCGCTGATTTGATGGAACACAGATATGGCCTAGATGATACAACAACCCATCCTGAAGATGGAAATTATCGACAACTGTGTTTGCACCCAACATTTGGTAGGTGGTGGTGAAGTCAAGGTCTGTCTCATAGAGTTGGGGCCATCCAGATGTCTCATGGCCGCAAGAGTCTAGCACCGTGGTGAGTGCCACGACTGACGGTCTGCTCAGGCAATCAACGACGTGATTAGTGCTCCATGTTTTATACTTTATGTTGAGATGGAATTGCTACAAGTATGTGGACCACTTTTGAGGGCGGTCATTCTGCAATTTTCCTTGTGTATGCATGAACTACAATGTCTTATGATTAGTGTGGATGACTGTCTCCTTCCCAAGAATGTAGTGTCTCCATTGGTGACAAGCTTGCACAATGGAGTACATTTCTTTGTCATAAGTAGCATACTTACAGACAATATCTGACAGTGTCTAACTATGATAGGCCATAGGGTGGCCGTGTTGAGTGAGAACGATGCCCACGACATAATCTGAAGCATTTGTCTCGATCTCAAAGTGATGTTGTAGGTCTGGTAGTGAAAGTACTGGGGTTGAGCACAAGCACTTCTTTAAATCATCGAACGCTTGTTGTTGGGACCGACCCCACACAAATTTCGCCTTACCACCACCACTGTTTATTTGGCTTAGGGCCCATGCAATATAAGAGAATCCCAACACAAACCCGCGGTAGAAATTAGAAAGGCCCAAGAAGCTCTGAAGCTCAGTGAGTGTTGTTGGGGTTGGCCAATCACGGATGACTTGTATCTTGGCTAGATCCACACGTACGCCATGTTGATCAATGATGTAGCCCAGGTAATGGACCCGGTCCATGCCAAAGGAGCATTTTTCCAAGTTGGCGTATAGCTTGTATTGTCATAGGGTGTGCAAAACCTGTTGAGTATGTTGCAAGTGTTCGGCCTAAGTCTTGTTGTAAATTAGAATGTCGTCTAGATACACCACTACAAAAGTATTGGTGAATGGTCACAAGATATCGTCCATCATCCTCATGAAAGTGGCTGGGGAATTTGTCAAACCAAAGGGTATGACCAACCATTCAAAAAGGCCTTCCTTTGACTTGAAGGTGGTCTTCCATACATCTGTCTGTTCTATCGAGACCTAGTGGTAGCCAGACTTCAGATCAATCTTACTGAAGTATTTGGCCCCCGTGAGTTGATCAAGGAGGTCGTCGATTCGGGGAATCGAGTACCAGTTTTTGACTATGATTTTATTCAGAGCCCGATAATCAATACAGAGTCGCCAAGTTCGATCTTTCTTTTGTACCAGTACGATTGGGCTCCCGTAAGGTGATGAGCTGGGGCGGATGTGCCCCTTGTGGAGAAGTTCTTGGATCTGTCGCTTGATCTCCTCATTCTCTAACAAAGAGAAACGATAGACTGACCCATTGGGTAGTGGTGCGTCGGGGGTCAGATCGATGAGGTGCTTGACCTGGCAGTGCATAGGTACCCCTGTAGGTAAGGAGAAGATATCCGAGTATTCCTCCACGACCTTATCTACTTGCTTTTGCTGTGTGGAGAGGTCGACTGCAGAGACCCTGGAGGTGGCTGTGATCTTTCGCTTATTCTAAGAGTGAATCACGAAGAAGACAAACTTCCCCATCTAAGAGATGACCTTCCTGCATTGCTTAACAAAGATCAAGGAAATAATACTAGGTGGGACTGTCTCGGGTATCCTGTACATTTTCCTGTTCAAAGTAATAATAACACTACGAGGCCTAGACTCATATACAACATGATGTTTCCAAAAATAAGGTTGGCCCAAAAGAACATCACAAACTTCGAGAGGTGCAACATCACAAAATACCTCGTCTTTGAAGGGCTTGATGTCGTAAGATAGTCGACATTGTTGGTTGACGCGGAGATCGCTTCCTTGGCGGAGCCATCTAATGGTGTAGGGTTGTGGGTGCGACGTTGTTGGTAGGGCCAGCCGCTTGATGACCTCTGCTGAGATGAGGTTCTTCTAGCTACTGCTATCAATGATGAAGTGCAACGGGGTGCCTTTTACCCACATCTGTGAATGGAAGATGCCCTCTCCTTCTTCTGGCTTGTCTGGTTCACCAGGCTGGAGCTTGGTGGTAGCATCGGTGGCACTGGGTTCCACGTCAATGATCCATCTTCCCCTTTCTGGTTCTGACTCAGAGTCAGAATCTGTATTTGATTAAGAGGCTTTCACTTCGACCACCAGTGACTGTTTTGAGCGGCAGTCAACAGTGTTATGCCAATGGCTCTTATGGAAGTCGCACCACTTCCCAGTATCTTTCTTTGTCTTTATGGTGTCCTTCTTTGCTTGTGGCTGCAAATGTGTTGAACCTGCACATAATAGATCTAGCTAAACAATAATACACACATTTGCAGAGAGAATTGGAGAAGGAAGAACAAGGAGAGAAAGAATGGAAGAATTCTCATTAACCGTTACGAATAATGAATAATTTACACATGATATACTCTGTATAACTCAATGAATTCGACTTGAGGTGAACCAAGTCGCCATAGTGGGGGTATAGAGTGATCTGGACACACACCAGCAGTTACGGGAGTGAACTGCCACCTATTCTAGTCTCTCAGGCAGTTACGAGAGTGAACTGCCACCTATTCTAGTTTCTCAGGCAGTTACGGGAGTGAACTGCCACCTAGTTGAGTTAACTAGTCAACTAGTCTTTAGTTAACTTACTGAACAATGAGTAGTGAGGAGATAACTCAGGGAATCAAGGCTAATGTGCCACTTTGGTGATGATCCCAAGGCAAGTTCGAATTAGCATGGTGATGATCCCAATGTTGCATGGTGATGACCCCAATGCAACATCTAAACTCAACTCAACTAGTCAGACTGAAGTGTCAACTGAAAGAGAATATTCTCCAGGTGGAATATTCTCCCTTAAAATATTGGAGACTAAATAATGACTAATTATGACTAATAAAAAAATAAAAACCTTAGGAAAAAGAAATCCTAGGTGTGTGTGAAGTAACTCCAACACCCCCCCTAAACATTACTATGGTGAAAATAAAGATTGGGTCCCTGCAACGAGGCCATGTTAGGTACCCAAGTACAAAAGATACACTAAAAATAGAGCGAGGAAAGAGGAAAAACCTCATGGGAAACCCCCCCCCCCCCTCAAGGTACAATGTATGTAAAAAGAAGAACTATAGTTTCTAGGCAACTGTGTCCTTCACTCCAAGACGACCTCATAGAGAATGGAATTTCTGCTCAATGAAGGTCTTAGTGAAAATGTTTGTCGTCCGTTCTGCTGAAGGATAGAACTGTAAGTCAATGATCCCCTCGTGTACTAAGTCCTAGATGTAGTGCATGTGGATCTCGATGTGCTTCGTCCACTACCTTTGAACTGGATCTCTGCAAAACTTCAAAGTGCTCTGCTTGTCACACCAAATGATGATCAAGCGATGAAACTGAATGCCCAATTCAGTGAGAAAATGTTGTAGCCACATAGCCTGAATGGTTATGTTAACTACCCCTCTGTACTCTGCCTCGACTGAAGATAGAGCAATGGGAGCTTGCTTCTCACTCGACCAACAGATAGGCCCGGAAGCAAGACTGAGTGAGTAACCAAATATGGACTTGTGATCAATGCTATCGCCAACCCAATCAGAATCAATAAACCCAATGAGATCTAATGTAGAGTCTGCTGCATAATGAATCCCAAAGGTGATGGTGCCCTGTATGTATCGAAGGATGCGCTTTGTAGCTTTCCAATATAGCTCATGCGGCTCCTGCATGAACCTGAAAACTGCGCCAACTGCATATGAGAGGTCTGGTCTGGAGTGTGTGAGATACAACAAGCTCCCCACTAGCTGTCTGTACAGTGTGCTGTCAACCAGTGGAGTCTCCCCACCATCCTCAAGTTTGACTCCTGATAGGAAAGGAGTCAGAGAAGACTTGCAGCCTGTCATGTGAAATCTCTCAAGGAGATCTCGTGCATACTTGGCTTGAGACAGTTTGATGCCTGATGCATCCTGATTGATCTCAAGTCCAAGGAAGAAGTGTAGCGGACCCATGTCCATCATCAAAAACCTATCATGAAGAATCCTCTTGACTGCAGTAATCTCTGAAGTCGAGCAACCGGTGATCAACAAATCATCGACATACAGAACTAAAAGTAGAAGTGAATCAGCCGTCCTGAGCATGTATACATTCGGGTCTGATTTACAACGTACAAAGTTTCGTGACAATAGGTAGTAGTCCATATTGGCATACCATGCCCTCAGAGCCCGTTTGAGGCCATAAAGTGACTTCTTCAGTCGACAGACCAAAGATGAGTCCTGCATAAATCCCTAGGGATGCTCCATGTAGATCTCCTCAGAGAGATCACCATGAAGAAATGCATTCTTCATGTCCATCTGATGGACTTCCCATCCCTTGGCTGCCACAATGGCAAGTGCCAATCAAATGGAATCCATCTTCGTTACTGGAGCGAAGGTCTCATCATAGTTAATACCATGAACCTGCTGAAAGCCTTTGGTGACAAGCCTGTCTTTGTATCTGCTGATCTGTCCATCCGCTGCGCTCTTGGTCCTGTAGACCCATTTGCATTTGAAAAGTTTCCTCCCAGAAGGAAGGGGAACTAAATCCCAAGTCTGGTTCTCGAGGAGGGAGTTGTACTCCTCCTACATGGCGGATTCCCAAAATGGATTTCCAACAGCCTCGCCATAAGACTGTGGATCTGAAGAATGAACCAAGAAAAGATGCCTTGAAGGCAATGGTTCAATAGCAGTGAGTGCAACAAGAGGCTCCTCGAAATCAGATTGAGTCCTCCTAGTATCGGTTGGATCACCGACGAGATCCCCTGCATCCTGAAGAGTAGTCTGTGCCCACTTGGGCCTTTGCTCTGGCTCTGCAACTGCATCTGGATGCTTTGACTCTGCATTCGACTGTACTGACTCTGAATCTAAATCTGAATCTGAATCATTTGAGTCCTCTGAATCAGAACTCTCATTTGAAGAAGTGTCGGCATGTGCATGTTCATCATCTCAGACAGGTGGAAGAGTGAAGGTGTCTGCATGCGGCTGCTGAGGTACATGCGAGACACTTTCCTCGAATTGGACACTACGCTCAATGATGAGTTGGTCTGAGGAAAGATCAATAAGACGATATCCCTTTACACCGTCAAGGTATCCAACAAAAATGCACTCATTGCTCTGTGGATCAAGTGCCTTTCTCTTTTCAGAGGGAATCCGGGCCCATGCACGAGAACAAAAAATGCGAAAGTGGGTCACTTCCGGGGTGAGGCCGCTCCAAGCCTCGTAGGGGGTCTTATCCTGACAGATCTATGGGGAGATCTGTTTTGGATGTATGTTGCATAGTTAAGTGCTTCAGCCCATAGTCTCTGTGGTAGTGACTTTGCATGCAACATGCAAGATGCCATCTCCTTTAGAGATCTGTTTTTCCGCTCAACAAATTCGTTTTGCTGCGGAGTGTAGGGAACTGTATGCTGCAACTGAATCCCTACCTCATGGAAAAGATTGTGGATTTCATGATTCAGACACTCTCCTCCGTTATCAGTTTGGAGGACTTTGATCTTCTTTCCAGACTGTGTCTCAACCAAAGCTTTGAAATCTTTGAGGTGTTGAAAGACCTCAGATTTTTGCCTGAGAAAGTAGATCCATGTAAAACGTGAAAAATCATCAACAAAAATGAGAACAAACCTCGCTTTGTTGATCGATGGAAGCGGAAAAGGACCCACGAGGTCACTATGGATCATATCTAAAGGTGTGGAAGCTCGTTGAGACTTTCCTTTGTCGAATTTCTCTTGAGGGTGTTTCTCGAGAACACATCCCTCACATACTCCCTTGGAGAAATGGATGTCTGGTAGACCATCAAATAATTTATGCTTGCTAAGTTGTTGCATGTATCTGAAATTCAAATGTCCAAACCTTTTGTGTCATATCCTACTACTTTCATCAGCATGAGTAAGCAGTAAAGCAGAATCAGGTTCAATGAATATAGAAAATGTATACAATCTAGACTGATGATATACCTCACCGATAGCAACATTGGAGTTGGTTTGCATGTCGTATATGTCCACAGAATTTGGTGTGAATATGAATTTCTTTTTGGTGCTGGAATTCGTCATCTGATACACAGAGAGAAGGTTGACAGAAAGCTTGGGAACATGCACCACATTCTCAAAACTTCCGTTGGTGAGTTCAGTCCTTCCTTTGCCAGTGACTTCAACAGAAGAGTTGTCCCCCATCAAAATAGGAGGACCTTTGCATGCATCCAATGAAGAATAGACTACTTCTGAGGCAACCATGTGATGTGATGCTCCTAAATCTACGATCCAAGCATCGGGAGAGGAGTTGATGGCAATTAAGGCATGGCTAGAATTGCCTTTCTTGGAATTTAGATCTTATGGCTTCTTCTTCTTTGCACCCTCAGGGATGCGATCTCCAAGGTTGTTTTGCTGAAGTATTTGAGACATCAGATCTATTGTTTTTTGCATGCATGCAGATTCTGAATGGAATCCTTTGTGACAGTATGCACATTTTTCTCCTTTTCATCCCTTTTCTCCTTTGGATCCGGAGGCATCGGTGAAGGGTTTTGTGTACCCTTCCTTCTTCGTATGTGCATGAGCTTTCCGCTTATCTTTATCTTTAGATTTCTGATATTTGTGGCTGCCATCATGCATAGTGAGTGCATGCGCCCATGTTGATGAGCTTGGTTTTCTCTTGTGTCAGGGATTCGATAAAGTCCTCAAGAGCAGGCATCTTCCAGGTGGATCTAGAGGCGAATCTGACAGTATGGAATGTGGATACGAATATAGAGAATTCAGGTCTAAGCTTGGAGAGAATGGTAAGAACCATTTGTTTCTCCTCCATCGATTTGTCAACCCCGCAAGCTTTGAGTTGCGATAGTAAATCCTTGAATTTTGTAAAGAAATATTGGATATTGTCGAAGATTTTTGGATCCAAATTGAGTAGCTCCACTTCCAGCATGTGTCCCCTTATCTCATCCTGTTTTCCAAAGAGCCCTTCCAAGATTTTCCAGGCTTCATTGGGAGTCTTACAAGAAGATATGTGAAAAAAGAGATCGGGAGAAATAAGACTGCAAATTGTTCCGAGTGCCTCATCCATGCGATTTAAGTACTTGGATTTTTCTATGGCTAATGTCGGTTATGTATCTGTATTCATGGTTAACCTATACAACCCTCTGGATCGGAGATGTATGGCTATTTTCTCTTTCCATGCAAAATATTTGTAAGGTGTAAGAATGAATTCTTTTTGGAATTCCATCTTTCCGTTGTCTTCAATCTTTTGTACCTGCAAAACATTTTGGTGTAGCTTTTGGTTAGCAGTCTATTGGCTCTGATGCCATGTAAATGTGTTGAACCTGCACATAATAGATCTAGCTAAACAATAATACACACATTTGCAAAGAGAATTGGAGAAGGAAGAAGAAGGAGAGGAAGAATGGAAGAATGGAAGAATTCTCATTAATCGTTATGAATAATGAATAATTTACACATGATATACTCTGTATAACTCAATGATTTCGAATTGAGGTGACAAGGTCACCATAGTGGTGGTATAGAGTGATCTGGACACACACCAACAGTTACAGGAGTGAACTGCCACCTATTCTAGTCTCTCAGGCAGTTACGAGAGTGAACTTCCACCTAGTTGAGTTAACCAGTCAACTAGTCTTCAATTAACTGACTGAACAATGAGTAGTGAGGAGATAACTCAGGGAATCAAGGCTAATGCGCCACTTTGGTGATGATACCAAGGCAAGGTCGAATTAGCATGTGATGATCCCAATGTTGCATGGTGATGATCCCAATGCAACATCTAAACTCAACTCAACTAGTCAAACTGAAGTGTCAAGTGAAAGAGAATATTCTCCAGGTGGAATATTCTCCCCTAAAATATAGGAGACTAGATAATGACTAATTATGACTAATAAACAAATAAAAGCCTTAGGAAAAAGAAATCCTAGGTGTGTGTGAAGTAACTCCAACAACGGCTTGGACTAGTAGTCCCGATACTGTCCATCTTTGCTCTGTCCTTTGTTCTGTGGGTTGGGGCCACACTTTCCTGGCTTTTGTTGTGAGGGGTTCCCAGGCCCAAATTGTCGCGTCTTTTGTTTGAGCTTCTGCTTGATTTTGACGACATATCGATAGGTTGCGCCCAAGGATGAGATGTCCAGAAATTCCATTTTGGTTTGGATGTATATATGCAAAGCACCGTGATACTTGAGCACCAGATGTTGCTCTGAATCTTTGATACCCAGCTTGGTGCACAAGGTATGGAAGATATTTGTGAAATCTCACACAGCTTGGTCTCTTTCTTGCCGCAGTGTGGTCCATTTGGTATACAGGTCGTAATAACTTCCGACAGGGTAGTATTGTTGCTTAATAGAATCCCTGAAGGATTCCCAGGTGGCCGTGACTGAAAATAATGAGGTTTTCTCTGTTTCCTTTTGCTCACAGAAAGTTTCCCACCAATCTTTGACATGGGGAATGGATTTGAGCAGTGCAAAAGTAATATTTTCTCTATTAAAAAAGTTAAGGACAGAAAAATACCCTTCTAGTAGATTCAACCACTTGTCTACAACATATATGTCTATCTGACCTTCAAATATAGGAATATCAAAATTTATTTGTACCTTAAAGGGGGCGGCGCCTCTATTCGAAGAAGATGCGTCGCCTGTTGGTAGTCGCTGAAGGATTTGTGCGAAACTATCCATCATCTCATTCCTTTGTTGCATGAGGGCATCCTCAATCAACAGTTTGAAAGGATCTCATGTCTCGTCATCTTTCTTTTCTCCTGCCATGAGAGGTGATTTGGGCGTGCGAGAGCTTATGTCCTCAAGCGAAGCAAGCTCGAGTCCTAACTCTTTGTACTCCGACCTCGTTGGGGACATGCATTAAGACGCCAAGGAGCAGACCGCTCTGATACCATTGATCCGAATTTTATGAGTAGAACGAAATGAATACAGATTATTAACAAGTGCTTAACACAAAATAACAGAGATACAACAAAACTGGTTTTCTATTCAATAACGAAATAAGTTGAAACTGCAAAATGCAGCGGAAACAAGCTTGCTAGAATGGTGGCGGCTTATCTCTGAGAAGAGATGTGATGGCTGTGTGCATTCGCAAGAAGAAGATTACAATGAGGCTTTGAAGGCTTTTTTACAATAAACACAGTCATTTCCCTGCTTGGTGGATGGGAGGCCCGACATGTAGTCCATTGAGATGGATTCCCATGGCCTGTCAGGAGTAGGAAGAGGGGTGTACAGGCCCTGTTTCTTGATGGTTGGTTTGGCAATAGTGCAGGCAGTGCAGGACTTGTTATATTTGTTGACCTCTTGTCAAAGTTTCGGCTAGTAGAAATGTTTCTGTAGCATCGCCACTGTCTTTTTGACATCGAAGTGTCCTGCCACCCGACTGTAGTGGGCTTCCCAGATCATCTTCGCTTGCTCACTTGATGGAACACAGATATGGCACAGACAACGCAACAACCCATCCTGAAGATGGAAATTATCGACAACTGCATTTGCACCCAACATTTGGTAGGTGGTGGCGAAGTCAGGGTCTGTCTCATAGAGTTGGGGCCATCCAGATGTCTCATGGCCGCAAGATTCTAGCACCATGGTGAGTGACACGACTGACGGTCTGCTCAAGCAATCAATGACATGATTGGTGCTTCCTGTTTTATACTTGATGTTGAGGTGGAAGTGTTGCAAGTATGTGGATCACTTTTGATGGTGGTCATTCTGCAATTTTCCCTATGTCTGCATGAACTGTAGTGGATTATGATCAGTGTGGATGAATGTCTCCTTCCCAAGAATGTAATGTCTCCATTGGCGACAGGCTTGCATAATGGAGTACATTTCTTTGTCATAAGTAGGGTACTTACGGATAATATCTAACAATGTCTCACTATGATAGGCCACGGGGTGGCCGTGCTGAGTGAGAACGACGCCCACGACATAGTCTGAAGCATATGTCTCGATCTCAAATGTATGTTGCAGGTTTGGTAGTGAAAGTACTAGGGCTGATCACAAGCGCTGCCTCAAATCATCGAATTCTTGTTGTTGGGACTGACCCCACAGATATTTCGCTTATTTGGCTAAGGGACCATGCAATATGGGAGAATCCCAACACGAACCTGCGGTAGAAATTGGCAAGGCCCAAGAAGCTCCGAAGCTTAGTGAGTGTTGTTGGGGCTGGCTAGTCACGGATGAATTGGATTTTGGATGGATCCACATGTACGCCATGCTGATCAATAATGTAGCCCAGGTAATGGACACGGTCCATGCCGAAGGAGCATTTTTCCAAGTTGGCGTATAGCTTGTACTGTCGCAGGGTGTGTAGAACCTGCTGAATATGCTGCAAGTGTTTGGCCCAAGTCTTGCTATAAATTAGAATGTCGTCTAGATACACCACTACAAAATTATTGGTGAATGGTCGCAGGATATCGTCCATCATCCTCATGAAAGTGGTTGGGGAATTTGTCAAACCAAAGGGCATGACCAACCATTCAAAAAGGCCTTCCTTTGACTTGAAGGCGGTCTTCCATACATCTGTTTATTCTATCGAGACCTGGTGGTAGTCAGATTTTAGATCAATCTTATTGAAGTATTTGGCCACCATGAGTTGATCAAGGAGGTCGTCGATTCGGGGAATCGGGTACCAGTTTCTAACTGTGATTTTATTCAGATCCCGGTAATCAATACAGAGTTGTCAGGTTCCATCTTTCTTTTGTACCAACATGATTGGGCTCCCACAAGGTGATGAGCTGGGGTGGATGTGCCCCGTGTGGAGAAGTTATTGGATCTGTTGTTTGATCTCCTCATCCTCTAACAAAGAGCGATGATAGACTGGTCCATTGGGTAGCAGTGCGCCGGGGGTCAGATCGATGGGGTGCTTGACCTGACAGTGCAGAGGTACCCCTGTAGGTGAGAAGAAGATATCCGAGTATTCTTCCACGACCTTATCTACTTGCTTCTATTGTGTCGAGAGGTCGGCCGTAGAGACCTTGGATGTGGCTGTGATCTTTTGCTTATTCTGAGAGTGAATCATGAAGAAGACAAAGTTCCCTGTCTGAGAGATGACCTTCCTGCATTTCTTAGCAGAGATCAAGGAAATAACACTAGGTGGGACTGCCTCGGGTATCTTGTACAATTTCCTGTTCAAAGTAATAATAACACTACGAGGCCTAGACTCATATACAACATGACGTTTCCATAAATAAGGTTGGCCCAAAAGAACATCACAAACTTAGAGAGGCACAACATCACACAACACCTCGTCTTTGAAGGGCTTAATGTCGTACGATAGTCAACACTGTTGGTTGACGCGGAGATCGCTTCCTTGGCAGAGCCATCCAATGGTGTAGGTATGTGGGTGTGGCGTTGTTGGTAGGGCCAGCCGCTTGATGACCTCTCCCGAGACGAGGTTCTTCTAGCTACCGCTATCAAGGATGAAGTGCAACGGGGTGCCTTTTACCCACATTTGTGAATGGAAGAGGCGCTCTCCTTCTTCTGGCTCATCTGGTTCACCAGGTTGGAGCTTGGTGGTAGCAACGGTGGCACTGGGTTCCGCGTCAATGATCCGTCTTCCCCATTCTGGTTCTAGCTCAGAGTCAGAAGCTGTATCTGATTCAGAGGCTTTCACTTCGGCCACTAGCGACTGTTTTGAGCGACAATCAACAGTGTTATGCCAAGGGCTCTTATGGAAGTTGCACCACTTACTGGTATATTTATTTGTCTTTATGGTGTCCTTCTTTGCTTGCGGGTTGGACTGGTAGTCTTGATACTGTCCATATTTTCTCTGTCCTTTGTTCTGTGGGTTGGGGCCACCCTTTCCTGGATTTTGTTGTGCGGGGTTCCCAGGTCCAAATTGTCGCATCTTTTGTTTGAGCTTTTGCTCAATTTTGATGACATATCGGTAGGCTGCGCCCAAGGATGAGATGTCCAGAAATTCCATTTCGGTTTGGATGTATCTATGCAGAGCACCGCGATACTTGAGCACCAGATGTCACTTCGAATCTTTGATACCCAGCTTGGTGCGCAAGGTATGGAAGATATTTTTGAAATCTTGCACTGCTTGGTCTCTTTCTTGCCGCAGTGTGGTCCATTTTGTATATATGTCGTCATAACTTCCGACAGGGTAGTATTTTTCCTTAATAACATCTCTGATGATTCCCATGTGGCCGTGACTGAAAATAATGTGGTTTCCTCTGTTTCCTTTTGCTCACAGAAAGTTTCCCACCAATCTTTGACATGGGGAATGGCTTTGAGGAGCGAAAAAGTAATCTTTTCTCTATTCGAAAAATTATGGACAAAAAAATACCCTTCTAGTAGATTCAACCACTTGTCTACAGAATCTGCATCTATTTGACCTTCAAATATAGGAATATCAAAGTTTATTTGTACCTTGAAGGGGGCAACACCTCCGTTCGAAGAAGATGTGTCGCTTGTTGGTAGTCGCCGAAGGATTTGCACGAAACTATCCATCATCTTGTTCCTCTGTTGCGTGAGGGCTTCCTCAATCAATAGTTTGAAAGGATCTCCTATCTCGTCATCTTTCTTTTCTCCTTCCATGAGAGGTCACTTGGGCATGCGAGAGCTTCTGACCTCAAGAGAAATAAGCTCGAGACCCAACTCTTTGTACTCCGACCTTGTTGGGGACATGCATTAAGACAACAAGGAGCAGACCGCTTTGATACCACTGATCCAGATTTTATGAGCAGAATGAAATGAATACAGATTATTAACAGGTGCTTAAAAACAAAATAACAAAGATACAATAAAACTGATTTTCTATTCAATAACAAAATAAGTTGAAACTGTAAAATGCAGCGGAAACAAGCTTGTTGGAATGGTGGCGGCTTATCTTTGTGAAGAGATGTGACGGCTATGCGCATTCAAAAGAAGAATATTACAATGAGGATTTGAAGGCCTTTTTACAATAAACAAGAATTCCAAAAACCCTAGACATCCAAAAACCTAACTCTATGAGATGAAATGCCAAAAGTCACGTGGGCCCCGTTTGGGTTAGTTAGTACATCAACTTCTCAGGATCGTAACTTTTGCATACGATCTCCATTTTAGGCGTGTGATAGCCCGTTGGAAAGGTATCGCCGAGGATATTCATTTTGGGGGCTAAATCATGCATTGAGATATCATTGAGGAGATTGATCCCCAAAAACCTTCATTTAGGCCCTCAAAATGGCCCCGAAAGTTAAAAACTGCTAAAAATAGTAAATTGCCAAAATTGTCAGAAAACTGTTTTGAGCCAGTTGGAAAAGGTGGGTGGCCACCGATATCCATCTGGATTAATCCTCCCTCATTAGAAAGCAATGGTATCCATTGCATTGAAGTCCCCCATCAGATGAGTAAATTTCTGTTGAATTTGGCCCTGGATGAGCCATTTGCCTTGGTGTAGGAGCTGCCCTGCTTTGACGACTCGATAAAGATGGATCCTTTGTTGTCAAGTGCTCTTGATATGTGTTTCCACAATATGATCATTGGATGCCTGTTGTATGCAGTCGGAGTTGAGCTCTGTTGGTGTCAGATGTTCTGCTACTTCTGAGGTGTCCAATAATGGTGGGAAATAAGGGCGAAGAAGATCCACATTGAACACTAGGTGCAGGCCAAGGAAAGGAGGAATGTAGAGCTCAAAATCATTATCCTCCATGGCCTTGGTGATAGTGTACGACCCATAACGAAGTGGGAGAAGCTTCCGATGGGTTTCTGTAAGGCGTTCTTTCTGCAAGTGCAACCAAACTTTGTCGCCCACCTGAAACTTATGTGGCACCCAATGTTGATCATGGCGTTGTTTGTACTTGTCATTGGACTTCTGTAGGATATCCTGAACCTGTTGGCAGATCTGTTGGATCCTCTTAATGAACCGAGTGGGTTTGTCAGCTTCAGTTGGAGCAGGAGATGAGTCGGTCGAGGTGACCGCAAGGGGAAGTGTAACATCTATGGGACCCAATGGTTGGAATCCCAGCCCCACCTGAAAGGGGTTGTGGTCAGTTGAGCTATGCAGGGATCGATTGTAGCTATGTTGGACACAGGGATGGCTCTTATCCCATGTGTAAGGATGCTTTGAATTATACATGCGAAGGATATGCACAATCATTCGATTTACAACATCGGTTTGGCCATCTGTCTGGGGGTGGAAGGCCGTGGATTTGGTGAGCTTGGTGTATAGCAGTGACAAGAGGCTTGACCAAAATGTGCTGATAAATCGACTGTCCCGATATGAGATAATGGTTTGTGGGATTCCAAAATGTACCTAGACTCGTTCAAAGAAGAGCTTGGCAGTGGCCTCTACTGTGATGCTCTTCTTGCAGGCAACCAAAATCGCCATCTTAGAAAAGCGATCAACAACCACAAAAACACAGTCATTTCCCCGCTTGGTGGATGGGAGGCCCGACATGTAGTCCATTGAGATACTTGCTGACCTCCTCTCAAAGTTTCGGCCAGTAGAAATGTTTTTGTAGCATCGCCACTGTCTTTTCAATGTCGAAGTGTTCTGCTGTTATAACCCTAAATTGCACCACACATGCTTACTTAGCATTAGACCAACTCACATCCCTTCTTTGCCAAAACACTATTGAACAACTCTTTGAAAATCCTCTTGAATAAAGGCCCACACGCCCTAATCCATTACTGCACGCATGTACACACTGACTGACCCAAAACAACCTGTGTGGACCAACAAAAGCATGAAAAAATGAAAGTTGCCGATGGAACAAAAAGATATGGGTGATTTAACTGAAACTCCTTGCCATGCATGGACGAGGGTTCGTCCAAATACCTAGCTCCTTCTAGCCTATAAAAGAAGGGGTAGGGGTACCATTTGAAAAAGAAAAAATATAGCAAAGAAACTCTGCCCATTTACGTATTCCCATTGTCCCAACCCTTTAGCCTTTCCTTATGCCAAAGGAGATTTAAAGAAAAGCAGTTGGAGGTCAGAAGAAGAGGAGTCCAGGATCAAGTTCAAGGAGCGGTGGACGGTCTCAACTTTTGTAAGTTGACTCATTCAAAGTAATAAAGAAAATGCTTTTCCCGTCCCAATTCATGAATTGTTTATAGTTTGATCAGTATATGTTTGATTTCTAATCCGTTAGTATATAAGTAGTATGCATGCATAGTTGTTGCTCGTCTTGAATGCAGGTCAGCTTTGGAAGGAGTATTGCGAACAAGTAATCAAGCACAACAGAGGATCGACATCAAACGCTGGTAATGAGGTAGGTTGATCTTTCCATGCATTTACTAAGAAAAGGGGATTTAAATCTAGGGATGAAGGTAGAAAGTAATTTCTATTCGGTTATATCTGCATGCAAAGTCTGAACTCTATTTGCTAGTCTGTAGGGTGTTTTTTTCCAATAACAGAATTGGCGACCATACTGGGGAAACTCTCTAGGGTTCCTGGAATTTTATTTAGTTTTTGGGTAGTTTAAAGAATAGTTTTTCTTGCCTGTCTTTTCTTTTCATTTCTGTAAAGTCTGAGCTAGCAGGGAGTTTGGTTTTCCATACCAGCTTTCCCTGACTTTTGCTTGACTGTGTTTTTCGGGATCCACAGAGGTACACGCAGCCTACACAAGGTATGCACGCGTGTAGCCGCGCCCTATCCTCTTACAACCCACGTGTGAATGCTAGCTGTAGAGGTAGCAGTAGCGTGTAGAGTTCAGAGAACCTCAGAGGTAGTCTTCCTCTTCCCTATCAGAATCACACATTCTCAGGGGGTTTTCTGGAATTCTGTCTGAGTCTTGTTTGCTAACAGTCTTATCTCATATTGTTTTTGCCTTATTATTTTTTCCTTGCATTATTTGTTTTTCTATTAAGAAAGAGTATCCAAGCCTTCAAGGGATCCTGGTTATCAATATCAGTGATCTCTTCCTGGTTTGGTCTGTCTGGTTTCATTTTTCCTTAGCGTTTAGATATACACGCGGCTTGTACAAGGTCAGCCTGCGTGTACATGCTCTCTGTCTCTGTTCAGCGTGCGTTAGCACGTGTGCTGTTTGAGTAACAGTCACGTGCTTGTACATGATAATTTTTGTTAAGGGTAAGGCAATCATCCTTTCCTTTGATAAGAATTATTCCTCTCAGGTGTTTGAATCTCTGTTTGAACAGTCAATAGCTTAGGATTAATTTTACCCTTAGCTTGCTTTTTCTCATTTAAAACGTTGTCAGATTTTTTTTTTTTTTTTTTACGGGTTTTAGACAAGTGTGAGAGTCATTGTTTTTACAATTGCTATTGTGTGATTTGTTAATCTGATTCTTTGTGATCTGCGATTAGGCTAGAATTGTTTTTCTTGGTATTTTCTTGTCGGTATTTTTCCTTTCTTGCTTTACTAGCATTTAAAAAAAAATAAAAAAATCTTTTCATTTTCTTGTTTGGTTGAACAGTGTGTTTCTGCATTATTAGGCCAAGGAAAAGTCTTTTATTTCATAAGTTTTTGCAGTTCACTTAGATCATAAGTAGCTCATAGTTGAGTGAAATTCCTTTGAGTTTGTTGTCCAAAATCTTAGAAAAGTTTAAAAATCTTTCTTTTGATAAGTTGTTGAAATTTTGCATTCAGTAAAAGTTTTGTTTCCAGCTTTTTTAATCCTTTTTTTTTGCTTTCGTCTTTTACACATCATCAGTTTCACCCTCATACCCCTTGACGTAAGACAAATCCATAAAAGTAACGCTAAATTTAAAATCTACTAGACCTTTATGTTCGTAGGGTTCACAAACTAGTTCAGGACTAAGGCCTTGGATTAGGTTGGAGAGGAAACTCTTCAAGGCCATTTAAAATCAAACATTGGAGTCTGAGATAGGGAGTGTCTAAGTCCAGTTTCGTGGAAGTTATCCGGGAATCCCCTCTAACACAGGGGATAAACACGAGGTCGCGTGCAGAAAGGTAGCGGAGATAACCCCTCCAAAGCCGGACCAATCGTAGTGGAGAACACATATAGAGGGCTTGTTTTGGGATTCCGTCGTTTGCATCTGCCACGGGGTTTCGTGGGTCTCGAATCCATTCGAGGTCCTTAGTTGTCTTCTGGACCATTTGCTCTCGATACCCTTGATAGGTTTCAGGCTCGATACCCTACTCATTTTGGTCTACCCGACTTTCGACTGTACCCGCCTGGTGTCTGTTCGCGTGTTGGCAACCTAGTTGCCAATCTTTGTTAGGGACCTACACAGGTGACTGCGGGGGTATACCGCGGTACCTAGGACAGACATCGAGCCACGCTTTGCAGAATATACCCAGAGGGTGCTTCCGTGTTTGAGTTTCATTTGCACTGGTAAGTTTCTCTAGTGTTGGCTATTGTAACTGTTCTTCCAATTAATTTAGTGTTTGCTTGTCTTATCTTCTAAGGATTCTTTTGTAGTGGGTGTTACTTTTGAGCGTTTAGACTACCTTAGAGTGTCTTGGATCTTTTCACACAGTGGAGGATCCCGAGCTTCGCTGATAACGAAGGCTTCTTGGCCTGCCGCCGGTTACACTGGAGCCACCCCCGCCACCATTAAGGTGGAAGCTAGACAACCAAGGGTCTTTTGAAGCAACCGGGTTACAAACCATTGTGCCCGAACAACCCCCGGAGGAATCGACTGTTTTGGAACTTAAAGTAACCGGTCTTGGCTCGGTTGAAACCTCAACCATTGATCTCTTGGCACCTCTCATTATACCAATTCAATTTTACGAGCACTCGACATTGTCGCACACAGCAATGGAAACAAATGCTGTTACTCCTTCTGGGAATTCTTCAATTCCCACCACGGTTGTCACCACAGGAGAGCTGTCATCTCCTAACCTATCATCGTCGGTCCGAGCCACCATGGTCTCGACCACAACTACTTCGTATAGTGGTCCGAACCCGTCTTTGGCGGTGGCCACAACCCCTTTCACACCTAGTGCGACAGGCCCTCTGTTCTCATACGGTATGCCTAGTTTGGGTACAAGTCCTGTACTTTCCTACTCCACTTTATAGACTTTGGGTCTGGGGGCAGGGAGCTTTAGCGCTCCTCTGCAAGGTCACATGGGGGGCACTCCTGTCGCTTTTAACGATTTTCCTTACGGAGGAGGTCATATCCCTCCTTCGTCCCCTTCACTCGGTGGCTCGCATCAGCAATCCACCAGGCAACCTACACACAATAGTTTATCTGGAGCGGGGAGCCAAGGACCATCTTTGCATAGTATGCCGGTAGGTTCGACACCGTTTTCTTGGAATGGAATGTTTGGTAACAACACCTTCTCGTCAGCCTCTTTCCCGACTGGGGGCAACCCCATTTTTGGACAATCTACTCCTGTGCAGGGTACTATTCCTACACAAGGGGAAAACCTAGCAGGACCTTGGAATTCAGGGCAAGGATCCGTTCCCTCCTCCGGAATGCCGATCTGGGATAATTATTTCCACAATCAATGGAACCCCAGACAAACTACTATGCCTATCCCCATGGGACCGACATGGGGTAATCCTTCCTAAAGTCCTTCGAATACAATGCATGCCCAACAATCTATGTCCTATTTGGGAAATCAGTTGATGATGTCTCTACATATGCAAAATCCTTACGTTGGCCAGGGCCATGGTTTCTACCAGAATCCGGGCCAGCAGCCAAACTTTTCCTGGAAACCTGGTGCCAGTCAAACTCCAGGTCCCTTTTTCCCAGGTTATCAGCAACAACCCAAACTACCGTTCCTGACAACTTTACACTTGCCAGATTTGACAAGGTTGTTGAATGACCCTATTTGTCACGATCCGCGTTGGCCTCCTATGCCAACGAAGTTGCCTTCGGACATTCCAAAGTTCGAAGCCAAGCCTAATGAAGATCCAGGAGATCATGTGACTA
>JZKD02S1901954.1:294148-322075 GCA_000966675.3 Picea glauca | reverse complement strand
TGTTCCTAGGAGATTAAACCAAATTACAGATACTCTAGCTAATCAAATTTTAGATTGGCATCTTGCACACATATAAAAGAACATTGACATAAACATGTAAATACATTTTTGCACACGAGATCCATAAGACACAAAAGATAAAAAAAACCATATATAACATCATAAAATAACTAGAGTACATAGATAGACGCAAGGGCCTAAAAAATGGGACTAATAACGAGTCACATGGCTTATGCCCTCAAAAAATATATACAAGTAGTGCTCGTGGCACGTAAAAAGTCTAAATAGGTTCAGGGCCTATGAGCCCTGTTATAATAGTCCACAGCATGGGCTAAACGCCTAAACAATCAGACCCACGTTCGAGGTGCCCCCACTACATGAGGCTGCATGGATGGCGGCAGGTCCTCTATCTCTGCCATCGGGACTGTGCGAGTGAGTGCAGTGAAGTTCCGCTCGACTAGTCTAAGGACCCTCTCAGCCTCCCCGACTGGGAAGTTCTCTGCTAGTGCTGGTCCCCTGGCGGCGGCAGCTACGGCTTCTGGCCAAGGACGACGCCTATTCCGTGCATAATCGACAGGTCGCACGGGTCCCACATCTGCATGCAACAAACGTATACCTGCCAAATACTCTGGCATATAAAAAAAAATGATATATATAACAAAAACGACATAAAAATTACATATACAAACAAAAAAACTACAAAGGTGGAGACTTACCCATCTCCCCTCGCTCCTCATCAGGAGGCACAGGTATCTCAGGATCTCTAGAAAAGTCTATCCCTGCATATGGGTAATCCTCGATCACAAGGATCTGCCGTGACAGCCACGCAAAAAATTCGTCATCAAAGGAATCATTGGTCCTTCCACCACCCTGTCACGGCAGTAATACTGCCCATCTACATATAGCGGGAAAAGAGGCCTGATGTCCTCGTACCACTTCCCGAGGACTAAAGCTCGGAACTCTCTCAAAGAAGAATGAACAAAAAATCGTCTCGAACTCGAAATTCCTTTGTGTCCGCTGTCGACAATCTGTCAATTGCCTCTTCATACACTCAAGTAGTGTGGTACTCCAGTAAAAAATCTGTGCATTCAAGCACTGGATAGCACAGTTCATCTGTGCGTGAGACGCCTGATGCAAGGCTGCTGAACTGGTAATCCGCCTAATCAGTAATAATATCACCTGCAGCGATAGGTTAGTGATCTTACTGATGGGCACCTGGGAGCTCAAATGGTTAGTCCCAGCCTCACAGTGCAGGGCTATCAAGTCTGCGATATTAAGCGGCCCCGCTGGAAACGTCATGAAATTGACTAGTTCCCCTCTCCTTGAGAGGCCAGTCAAAAAATAGATATCCTCGGTGGTAGGCACCAGTGATTGCCCCTCTAGCATAAAGGCCTCTGCATCAGGGTGCCAATAGTAAATCAAGGCATTCAGTAGCCTCGGTTGCGCTCGCATATATGGACACAGGAAGAACTTAAGCAAACCACATTGCATCAATGCGGCCACGACATTCGGATTTCCCGCAACCAACTCACTAATTGCTTCATGCTCCCTTTCCCTCTAGTGGACATACATCTTGTCAACACAACAAAGTTCAGGAGGTTTAGTAAGGGTTGTTTAGTTCTTTTTTGCTATAAAAGGGGGTCCACGCAGGCTGTAGAGGCGACAATCACGTGTAGACGCGGGCAGGATTTACTCTGCCCGAGTGTACACGCGGCCTGTCCAGAGACAGCCCGCGTGGACCTAGGGCCGGCCTTTTAAAGGTCAACGCCCACCCAAAATATGAAAGCAAATGCAAAATTAAAGAATTGAATAACTAGACAGGGGAGTTTGTACTTACTTGGTCCAAGCGGAAGTTCGTTTCGTCCACTGTAGCTCCTGGAATCACCGTTTTTAGCAAAGGGGGTCTTTTGGCTCCAGAGTCAATTTCCAAATCAGCAATGGTGATAATGAGCTGCCAGCTTCTATTTATAGACTTTTTGGCCTCTTTGTCACTTTTTTGGCCTCCCTTATCAGCTTCTTTATACCAAAAACTATTTAGAGTGATTCAAGAGTTATATGGGAGGGATTTGATTGGGTATTGGGACATTTTTTTTGAGTTTTGAGAAAATTTTGACGGTCCATGAAATTTTTTCCAAGAATCAACTTGAGGATATAGGTTAGGTTACTACCCCGACTTTTGTGTCTCGTTGTCTTTTTCCTCTGCCATAGAATCGATCCCATCAGGTTGTAACACAGAACCGTCATATCTGCTTTAGAGGTATTGCAACTTGGCGGTAGATCTTACCAGAACATGGATGCCCTAGGTAGGTCCTGGTTGCATTATGGTGTCCATGCCGTCTCTAAAACACTGTAGGCTCGGGAGTCCTTATAGTCTTTCCTAAATATGAGTTTGAGCCTCATTTGCATGATTCTTCTTCACTCTTGATCTCACCCTCAGGACTCCCAAAAAACTCACGGGTCTCCTTTTAAGCCCTTTTTTGACCCTCTAAACATGAAAAAATTGCTGAGCGATCTTGTGGCCTTTCACGCTCGTTAAACTGAAATTTGAAGTCACGTTTGTTCGACGGTAGTTTACCCCTTTTTCGGTCCAGACGGTCAACTGTACGAACAAAGGGATACTCTATGGAACTTCCGCTCTTTAAAAGAGTACTCTCAGGTATAATTTTATCCCTTTTTCGGGCCTGAGGGACTAAACGTATGAAAAAGAAACCGCCACGGAGTCCATAGTTAAGCTCTTTTTAGACTCCCTAAAATTGAAAAGATCGTCGAGTGACCTTATTCTTTCACACTCGTTAAATTGGTTCAGAAGAATCTTCCTGATGGAGTCCATAGTTAAGCTTTTTTCAGACTCCTTAAAAATGAAAAAATAGCCGAGTGATCTTGTCCTTGTCACACTTGTTAAAATGGTTTTGAATCGACGTCTAATCGGTGCTAGTTTACCCTTTTTCGAACCGACTAGACTATCTTCGAAAAAKGTACCCCAATGGAGTCTCCTTTTATGTTTTTTCAGACTCTCTAAATATGAAAAACCACCAAGCTTACCTTCTCTGGGCTCGTTAAACTTACATCGAAGGACGTTACCATTGTGTGTTTTATTAACCGCATTTGCATACCTTATACACCAGCCTTTTGACAGTTTGCTTCTACGTCTTAACACCTTTGGCCGCCTGAGGATTTTTCTCGAGTATCATTTTACTAGAACATCAGTCTTGTCCTTGTGCCTTGAACTTGTATGTTTGCACTACTCATTCCTCCATTGTAACGTAATATTCCTTTATTCTTTTTCCACAATTATTGAAAAGAACAAAAAAAATCAAATATACCCCAAAAAGATGAAGGGAAAAGTATTTTCTTTATTGGTAGCATAATGAGTCGCCCTTGGATAAAGCACATCTGTCTGTTTGTTCATCAGACTATGGGATGTAGTACGACCTTAGAAAGCTTTTCTCGCTATATAGAGTTGTGTCCTCCACCGTTTGGTTATCCTTCTAGACATATGGAGAGTTTGCGTTGCCTCCTGCTTAGTAGACTTATGATTAACATACATGCTGCCTGAGTTTCATCATTTGTCGTGCTATTGTCCAAGGGAAGTTTTTCACTAAGCCTGAGTTGTCCCCTCTGCAATATGTCTATTGTCCGCATACCTGACCATCCTGAACATCCAATCAAGTCCTTGTTCGAAATCACTGAAACCTTCAGTCTGATCATCAAGATTATCAAGTTCATGACTGACGAGCCGTCAAAGACCTCTGGGTAGTGCAGTCGTACACTCATATTACACTCCTAACCGAGTTTTGAAGATTTTGAAGTTGTTGCTCGAGCTCTGAAGATCTCATCTCCTGCCATCAGGCCGAATCAGCTTCTGGAGGATGGATACTCTATATGTATATCTTTCTGATTTCGATATGTAGCTCCGTTGTGTATTGTTCGCGGCTACTCTTTATAGTTATTTGACATGGATCTACAGTGTATTTGATTGGTAGCCTGCATGGTTCTATTTTATCCCGAGCATGGTTATGCTCGCCTCGGTGAGACATTTGTTATTTTGCAGACGACACCTCCCGGTTCCTGATCCTTGGGCTCAATCGTTCGACACATCAGTAAAGATTGGTAATGTATTTCGGCCATCAGATGCTCTTCTGACCTCACACATTAGGGGGCATCTGTTATAAACCTAAATTGCACCACACATGCTTACCTGGCATCAGGCCAACTCACATCCCTTCTTTGCCAAAACACTACTGAACAACTCTTTGAAAATCCTCTTGAATAAAGGCCCACGCGCCCTAATCCATTACTGTACGCGTGTACACGCTGGCTGACCCAAAACAACCCGCTTGGACCGACAAAAGCATGAAAAAAAGAAATTTTCTGATGGAACAAAAAGCTATGGGTGAGTTAACTGAAACTCCCGGCCATGCATGGCCGAGGGTTCTTCCAAATACCTAGCTCCTTCTAGCCTATAAAAGAAGGGGTAGGGGTACCATTTGAAAAGAAAAAATATAGCAAAGAAACTCTGCCCATTTATGTATTCCCATTGTCCCAAGCCTTTAGCCTTTCCTTATGCCAAAGGAGATTTAAAGCAAAGCAGTTGGAGGACAGAAGAAGAGGAGCCCAGGATCAGGTTCAAGGAGCGGTGGCCGGTCTCAACTTTTGTAAGTTGACTCATTCAAAGTAATAAAGAAAATGCTTTTCTCGTCCTAATTCATGAACTGTTTATAGTTTGATCAATATATGTTTGATTTCTAACTCGTTAGTATATAAGTAGTATGCATGCATAGTTGTTGCTCGTCTTGAATGAAGGTCAGCTTTGGAAGGAGTATTGCGAAAAAGTAATCAAGCACAACGGAGGATCGACATCAAACACCGGTAACGAGGTAGGTTGATCTTTCCATGCATTTACTAAGAAAAGGGGATTTAAATCTAGGGATGAAGGTAGAAAGTAATTTCTATTCGGTCATATCTACATGCAAAGTCTGAACTCTATTTGCTAGTTCATAGGGTGTTTTTTCCCAACAACACCTACCACCCGATTGAAGTGGGCTTCCCAGATCAGCTTCGCTCGCTCACTTGATGGAACAAAGATATGGCCCAGACGACACAATAACCCATCCCGAAGATGGAAATTATCGACAAGTGTGTTTGCACCCAACATTTGGTAGGTGGTGGAAAAGTCAGGGTCTGTCTCATCGAGTTGGGGCCATCCAGATGTCTCATGGCTGCAAGGGTCTAGCACCGTGGTGAGTGCCGTGACTGGCAGTCTGCTCAGGCAATCAACGACGTGATTGGTGCTTCTTGTTTTATACTTGATGTTGAGGTGGAATTGCTGCAAGTATGTAGACCACTTTTGATGGCGGTCATTCTGCAATTTTCCCTGTGTTTGCATGAACTATAATGGCTTATGATCAGTGTGGATGACTGTCTCCTTCCCAAGAATGTAATGTCTCCACTGGTGATAGGCTTGCACAATGAAGTACATTTCTTTGTCGTAAGTAGGGTACTTACGGATAATTTCTGACAGTATCTCACTATGATAGGCCACCGGGTGGCCGTGCTGAGTGAGAGCGGTGCCCACAACATAGTCTGAAGCATCTGTCTCGATCTCAAAGGGATTTTGCAGGTCTAGTAGTGAAAGTATTGGGGCTGAGCACAAGCGCTACTTCAAATCATCGAACGGTTGTTGTTGGGACCGACCCCACGCAAATTTTTCCTTACCACCACCCTTGTTTATTTGGTTGAGGGCCCATGAAATATAGGAGAATCCCATCACGAACCTTCGGTAGAAATTGGCAAGGCCCAAGAAGCTCCGAAGCTTAGTGAGTGTTGTTGGGGTGGACCAGTCACAGATGACTTGGATCTTGGTTGGATCCACATGTACATCATGCTGATCAATGATGTATCCCAGGTAATAGACCCGGTCCATGCCGAAGGAATATTTTTCCAAGTTGGCGTATAGCTTGTGCTGTTGCAGGGTGTGCAAAACTTGCTGAATATGCTGCAAGTCTTCAGCCCAAGTCTTGCTATAAATTAGAATGTCGTCTAGGTACACAACTACAAAAGTATTGGTGAATGGTCGCAAGATATCATCCATCATCCTCATGAAAGTTGATGGGGCATTTGTCAAACCAGAGGGCATGACCAACCATTCAAAAAGGCCTTCCTTTGACTTGAAGTCGGTCTTCCATACATCTATCTGTTCTATCGGGACCTAGTGGTAGCCATAGTTCAGATCAATTTTACTAAAGTATATGGCCCCCGTGATTTGATCAAGGAGGTATTTGATTCAGGGAATCAGGTACCGGTTTTTGACTGTGATTTTATTCAGAGCCCGGTAATCAATACAGAGTCGCCAGGTTCTATATTTCTTTTGTACCAACATGATTGGGCAGATGTGCCCCTTGTGGATAAGTTCTTGGATCTGTCGATTGATCTCCTCATTCTCTAACAAAGAGAGACGATAGACTGATCCATTGGGTAGCGGTGCATCGAGGGTCAGATCGATGGGGTGCTTGACTTGGAAGTGCAGAGGTGCCTCTGTAGGTGAGGAGAAGATATCCGAGTATTCCTCCATGACCTTATCTACTTGCTTCTGTTGTGTGGAGAGGTCGACCGCAGAGACCCTAGATGTGGCTATGATCTTTCTCTTATTCTGAGAGAAAATCACGAAGAAGACAAACTTCCCCCTATGAGAGATGACCTTCCTGCATTGCTTATCATAAATCAAGGAAATAACACTAGGTGGTACTGCCTTCGGTATCCTATACAATTTCCTGTTCAAAGTAATAATAACACTATGAGTCCTAGACTCATATACAACATGACATTTCCATAAATAAGGTTGGCCCAAAAGAACATCACACAATACCTCGTCTTTGAAGGGCTTGATGCCGTACGATAGTCGACACTGTTAGCTTACGCAGAGATCGCTTCCTTGGTGGAGCCATCCAATGGTGTAGGGTTGTGGGTGCAGCGTTGTTGGCAGGGCCAGCCGCTTGACTACCTCTGCTGAGATGAGGTTCTTCTGGCTACCACTATCAACGATGAAGTGCATCGGGGTGCCTTTTACCCACATTTGTGAATGGAAGAGGCGCTCTCTTTCTTCTGGCTCGTCTGGTTCACCAGGCTGGAGCTTGGTGGTAGCAACGGTGGCACTGGGTTCCGCGTCAATGATCCATCTTCCCCTTTCTAGTTCTGGTGAAAAGTCAGAATCTGCATTTGATTTAGAGGCTTTCACTTCGGCCACCAACGACTTTTTTGAGTGGCAGTCAGTAGTGTTATGCCAAGGGCTCTTATGGAAGTCGCACCACTTCCCGGTATCTTTCTTTGTCTTTCCGGTGTCCTTCTTTACTTGCGGCTTGGAATGGTAGTCTTGATACTGTCCATATTTTCTATGTCCTTTGTTTTGTGGGTTGGGGCCACCCTTTCCTAGATTTTGTTGTGAGGGGTTCCCAGGCCCAAATTGTCGTGTCTTTTGTTTGAGCTTCTGCTCGATTTTAACGACATATTGGTAGGCTGTGCCCAAGGATGAGATGTCCAGAAATTCCATTTCGGTCTGGATGAATCTATGAAGAGCACCATGATACTTGAGCACCAGATGTCGCTCCGAATCTTTGATACTCAGCTTGGTGCGCAAGGTATGGAAGGTATTTGTGAAATCTGGCACTGCTTGGTCTCTTTCTTGCCGTAGTGTGGTCCATTTGGTATATAGGTCATCATAACTTCTGACAAGGTAATATTTTTCCTTAATAACATCCTGAAGGATTCCCAGGTGGTCGTGACTGAAAATAATGAGGTTTCCTCTATTTCCTTTTGCTCACAGAAAGTTTCCCACCAATCTTTGACATGGGGAACGGCTTTGAGGAGCGCAAAAGTAATCTTTTCTCTATTCGAAAACTTATGTATAGGAAAATACCCTTCTAGTAGATTCAACCAGTTGTCTACAAAATCTGCGTCTATCTGACCTTCAGATATAGGAATATCGAAGTATATTTGTACCTTGAAGGGTGCGACACCTTCGTTCAAAGAAGATGCGTTTCCTATTGGTAGTCGTCAAAGGATTTGCGCGAAACTATCCATCATATCGTTCCTCTGTTGCATGAGGGCTTCCTAAATCAACAGTTTGAAAGGATCTCATGTTCCGTCATCTTTCTTTTCTCCTTCCATGAGAGGTTTATTGGGCATGCGAGAGCTTCTGTCATCAATAGAAACAAGCTCGAGACCCAACTCTTTGTACTTCGACCTCGTTGGGGACATGCATTAAGACGACAAGGAGTATACCGCTCTAATACCACTGATCCAGATTTTATGAGCAGAAAAAAATGAATACAGATTATTAACATATGCTTAACATAAAATAACAGAGATACAGTAAAACTGGTTTTCTATTCAATAATGAAATAAGATGAAACTGAAAAATGCAGCGGAAACAAGCTTGTTGGAATGGTGGCGGCTTATCTCTGAGAAGAGATGTGACGGTTGCACGCATTCGAAAGAAGAAGATTACAATGAGGATATGAAGGCCTTTTTACAATAAACAAGAATGCCAAAAACCCTAGACATCCAAAAACCTAACCCTAGGAGATGAAGCGCCAAAAGTCATGTGGGCCCCGTTTGGGTAAGTTAGTACATCAACTTCCCAAGGTCGTAACTTTTGCATACGATTTTCATTTTAGGCGTGTGATAGCCCGTTGGAAAGGTATCATCGAGGAGATTCATTTTGGGTGCTCAATCATTGATTTGACTATCATTGAGGAGCTCAATCCTGAAAAACCTTCATTTAGGTCCTCAAAATAGCCCCGTAAGTTAAAAACTGGTAAAAATAGTAAATTGCCAAAATTGTCAGAAAACTGTTTTGAGCCAGTTGGAAAAGGTGGGTGGCCACTGATATCTATCTCGATCAATCCTCCCTCCTTAGGAAGCAATGATATCCATTGCATTGAGGTCCCCCATCAGATGAGGAAATTTCTGCTGAATTTTGCCCCGGGTGAGCCACTTGCCTTGGTGCAAGAGCTGCCCTGCTTTGACGACTCGATAAAGCTTGATCCTTTGATGTTGAGTGGCCTTGATCTGTGTGTCCACAATTTTATCATTGGATGCCTGTTGTATGCAGTCGGGGTTGAGCTCTGTTGGTGTCAGCTGTTCTGCTACTTTTGAGGTGTCCAATAATGGTGGGAAATAAGGGCGAAGGAGATCCACATTTAACACTGGGTGAAGGCCAAGGAAAGGAGGAATGTTGAGCTCAAAAGAATTATCCCCCACGACCTTGGTTATAGTGTATGACCCATAATGGAGTGGGTGAAGCTTCCGATGGGTTTCTGTAAGGCGTTCTTTCTGCAAGTGCAACCAAACTTTGTCGCCCACCTGAAACTTATGTGGCACCCACCTGAAACTATGATTTTATTCAGAGCCCGGTAATCAATATAGAGTCACCGGGTTCCATATTTCTTTTGTACCAACACAATTAGGCTCCCACAAGGTGGTGAGTTGGGGCGGATGTGCCCCTTGTGGAGAAGTTCTTGGATCTATTACTTGATCTCCTCATTCTCTAAAAAGAGCAACGATAGACTGACCCATTGGGTAGAAGTGCATCGGGTGTAGATTGATGGGGTGCTTGACCTGGCAGTGCAGAGGTACCCCTGTAGGTGAGGAGAATATATCTGAGTATTCCTCCATGGCCTTATCTACTTACTTCTGCTGTGTGGAGAGGTTGACCGTAGAGACCCTGGATGTGGCTGTGATCTTTTGCTTATTCTGAGAGCGAATCATGAAGAAGAAAAACTTTGTTTTGTCCTTTGTTCTGTGGGTTGGGGCCACCCTTTCCTGGCTTTTGTTGTGAGGGGTTCCCAGGCCCAAATTGTCACGTCTTTTGTTTGAGCTTCTGCTCGATTTTGACGGCATATTGATAGGCCGTGCCCAAGGATGAGATATCCAGAAATTCCATTTCGGTCTAGATCTATCTATGCAGAGCACCATGATACTTGAGCACCATATGTCGCTCCAAATATTTGATACCCAGCTTGGTGCGCAAGGTATGGAAGATATTTGTGAAATCTGGCACTGCTTGGTCTCTTTCTTGCCACAGTGTGGTCCATTTGGTATACAGGTCGTCATAATGAAAATAATGAGGTTTCCTCTATTTCCTTTTGCTCATAGAAAGTTTCCCACCAATCTTTGACATGGGGAACGACTTTGAGGAGCACAAAAGTAATCTTTTCTCTATTTGAAAAGTTATGGACAGAAAAATACACTTCTAGTAGATTCAACCACTTGTCTACAACATTTGCGTCTATGTGACCTTCAAATATAGGAATATCGAAGTTTATTTGTACCTTGAAGGATGCGACGCCTCCGTTCAAAGAAGATGCATCGCCTGTTGGTAGTCGCCGAAGGATATTTGCGAAACTATCCATCATCTCATTCCTCTGTTGCATGAGGGCTTCCTCAGTCAACAGTTTGAAAGGATCTTCCATCTCGTCATCTTTCTTTTCTCCTGCCATGAGAGGTCGTTTGGGCGTGCGAGAGCTTCTTTCCTCAAGAGAAACAAGTTCGAGACCCAACTCTTTATACTCCGATCTCGTTGGGGACATGCATTAAGATGACAAGGAGCATACCGCTCTGATACCACTAATCCGGATTTTATGAGAAGAAAAAAATGAATACAGATTATTAATAAGTGATTAACACAAAATAACATAGATACAATAAAACTGGTTTTCTATTCAATAACGAAATAAGCTGAAACTGTAAAATGCAGCGGAGACAAGCTCCCTGGAATGGTGGCAGCTTATCTTTGAAAAGAGATGTGACTGCTGTGCGCATTCGTAAGAAGAAGATTACAATGAGGCTCTGAAGGCCTTTTTACAATGAAAAAGAATGCCAAAAACCCTATACATCCAAAAATCTAACCCTAGGAGATGAAGCGCCAAAAGTCATGTGGGCCTCGTTTGCGTAAGTTAGTACATCAACTTCTCGGGGTCGTAACTTTTGTATACGATCTCCGTTTTAGGTGTGTGATAGCCCGTTGGAAAGGTATTGTCGAGGAGATTCATTTTGGGGGCTCAATAATGCCTTAATTTATCAATTAGAAACTCGATCCTGAAAAAACTTCATTTAGGCCCTCAAAATGGCCCCGTAATTTAAAAGCTGCTAAAAATAGTAAATTGCCAAAATTGTCAGAAAAATGTTTTGAGCCAGTTGAAAAAGGTGGGTGGCCACCGATATCCATCTGGATCAATGACCTTTTCAATCAACTCAAGGGAGCCAAATTTTTCAGTAAGATTGATTTGAAGTTAGGCTACCACCAGGTGTTGATTGAGCAAATTGATGTATGGAAGATAATATTCAAGTCTAAAGAAGGTCTCCTCGAGTGGTTGGACATGCCTTTCAACTTAACTAACACCTCGACCACATTCATGTGAATGATGGATGATATATTGCATCCATTCACAAACTCCTTCATGGTCGAATATTTGGATGACATCCTCATCTTTAGCAAAACTTGGGAGGAGCACTTGAAGCACATTCAACAGGTCTTGGGAGCCCTGCAATACCACAAGTTATATGCCAATTTGGAGAAGTGTTCCTTCGACATGAAAAAAATCCAATATTTGGGATACATCGTGGATGAGTAGGGTGTGCATGTGGATATAACCAAGATCCAAATTATCCGTGATTGGTCGTCCCCAAAGACACTCACTAAGCTCTATAGCTTATTGGGCCATGCCAACTTCTACTCCAGGTTTGTGTTGGGGTCAGGGTTGGAATTTCAATTCATTTTTACCCATTAAACAAATTTTTTTTGACATTTTTGGTTTACATATTATCCTTCAAATAATGTTGTGTCTAAAAGTGTGCCCTTCAACAATGGATTTTTGATAAGAAACCAACTCTTCAACGTTGAAGTTTGTGTTAAATATTTTAATTAGTGATCCCATTTTTGCAAGGATGTACATGTTTCTAGAGATGTAGGGAGCATCATATGCCTCCTCCCTACCCTCCTAATTATAATTTGCCTCCTATACTTTTGCAAAACTTTCACACCAACGAATCCATCAACGACTTGAAGATTAATTTTTATAGAAATTTCCAATCCCCCCTCCATTGTCTTAGTTATTTCCGAGGTTCAAGGAAGAAAAGGCCTCTAATATGGATAAAAATCGGCCCTGGTTTTCATGCTACTGATAGTCCTGTCGACATGGAAAGATATTATTTTGAGAGTTGGTCGAACTTGAAGAATTTTTAGCTGTGCTCAAAATTTTGTTAGAATATTGTGCTCGTTTACCATAAATAATGCTACACCATTGTCACCCAACCAAAGGCACAAAGCCACCCCTGAGCACCTTAACCTTTGCTAGATAGAATGATTTTGGGAAGCCACACTAGAACCAATAGATAAACTAAGAGAGCACACCTTCTCCAAGGTAGCGCACAAGTAAGAGTACCAAAAAGGTTGAACAAGAGTGTGATGCACCACTGCAACTACTGTTGCTCCTCTTCTAGACTTACGCACTACTTCTACTGCTACTGCACTTCTAAGATATGCACACCAATTGAGTGAGTGTGTGTTTTTCCAAATAAGCTAAAGCACCTTCTATTTATACTAATCTGGCTAGGTGAACAAGTGTCTCTTCAAGCAGGGTCGACCTATCCTTTTCTGCATATAATACTTCAATATTACTTATTATGTTGAGATGACTTGTCCTCCATGGTTTTCACACATTTGTTTAGGTTTTCTATTGCTTCCAAAATATTTTATTCTAGTCAAAGGTTTATCCATGGAGGTTAATACCTCTTGCAGCTACCAAAACAACACTCACTCTTAGCTAGGGAGGTATTTAACCATGATGTTCCCTTCTGGTCTTCATAGCCTTGCTCGCTATGCCATGATCCTCTCATCATGGTTACACATACCATGTTACTGGTAGCATCATTATGTCACACATGGTTGCACCCATGTGGACCTGTCAATCTCGTCTAGGGGCTACAACCCGCTAGAGAACACTAGAGATACACCTCGTAGTGTGTGTCACCATCATCGTCATGGGCTACACCCACATGACGTGCTCACCCATGTCGTGAGTATCATCATTACTATCATCATTATACATCCATCTCACATGGCATGGGAAAGAACTACATGGTCTTGCAAACCAATAGCATCATTAGAGCTACACATGCTATCTCTTGATCACCCAAATCATATTACAAGCAACACCATCATAATCATACAGGTTCTCGACTACGCCACTAGTGTACCAGACTGTCTCATTGGTGTAGCAACAACTCGACATACCAAACCATCTCACTGGAGTAGCCTACAACTCAACGTAAAGCCTACAACTCGACACAAGGTCTACAACTCTGCATGAAGCCTACAACTCGGCATGAAAACTACAACTCAGAACAAGGCCTACAACTTGGCATGAAGCCTACAACTCAACATGAAGCCTACAACTCAGAATGAAGCCTACAACTCGACATGAAGCCTACAACTTGGCACAAAGGCCACAACTCGGCACGAAGGCCTACAACTTGGCACAAAGGCCTACAAGATCCTTATTTTTTGAATTCTACCATCAACTCCCTCTAATTGAGAGAATCCTTTAACCACGCTTCCATCTACTACATGCCCCTATGCATCCTGCAAAGTGTCATGAAACCTTGCTTCTTCCTGATCATCAAATCCCTTTGAAGTTTGACTCCCTCTGAGTCCTTTCAATTCTTGGTTTCTATGGTAACCTTCCTAGAATACATAGGATAACCTGGCCAAAATAGGAACAACAAGAGAAAAAATATTTCCAATATAATAGCATTTTATATAAGAACATATCAATTTCATGGTAATTCATTATAGGATTACTAAGGTGTCCTGCCTGAAAACAAGGACAAGAAATATCTCCTAGAGGAGATGTTAGTTCATATTGCAATTAAGTACAATAAGCATTTATATTAATAGTACATGATACTAAGTATTCATTTGTTTCTAGCATTAATAAAATCTAAAGGATTGCAATACTCACTTAAGCAACAATAATAAAAATATCAAACCTAATATGCAAACCTGGAGTCTGGCTATTGTTCCACTTGAGTTGCTTTTCTTTTGAGACAAGTATTCTTTCCAACCTGGAGAGGGTGTTGTTCCTATGAATGTATTAGATCTGAGATCTTTCCGGCTCTACGATTTCTTCTTGGACAAAGATCCCTTCTCTTTCCAAAGATTCAGATCTGCAGTAGTTGATTTTTATTGTTTCTCCCACTCCATGTTCATGTGCTTGGAAGCTCCAAAAATCAAACTGTTCATCCTTTGATGCCTGCTCTTCAGTCTGTGGTTCCATAATTTTTCCCTTTATTCTTTGCAAGGATGATGTCAATCCTTGTCTTCCATGCTCTACCAAGAGACCATGCTTCTGCTATGCCACTCTAATTTTATGGAGGAAGTCATGATTGTCTTTGAATTTTGACTTTGACCAGTCAAACCTTGACTTTGACGAGTTAAACTTTGATTTTGACCAATCAAACATTGACTTCGACCAGTCAAATGTTGACTTTGACCCAAAAATTCAACTTTGATGTTTGTTATGGTTGAGGGAACCAAGATATGCGTGGGTTAGGGCGCACTAGGGTATCTAAGAATTATGCCAAACGCTTCACTTAAATTGCTTGAAAAATCATGTTAGGGTTTGTTGTTGCTGCAATATCAGAAACCCTAGTTGCAACTGTAATTGTGTTACAGCGAGCTTGATAGAGAGCTACGGATATAACTTTCAGTGGTTAGACTGTTCTGAAGGTGGTGTGGGCCCATAACCTATTAGAATATTGTGCTCATTTACCATAGACAATGCTACACCATTGCCACCCAACCATAGGCACAAAGCCACCCCCAAGCACCTTAACCTTTGCTAAATAGAATGATTTCAGGAAGCCACACTGGAACCAATAGATAAACCAAGAGAGCGCACCTTCACCAAGGTAGCGCACACGTAAGAGTACCAAAAAGGCTGAACAAGAGTGCGTTGCACTGCTGCAGTTGTTGATGCTCCTCTTCTAGACTTGCACACTACTTTTGTTGCTATTGCACTTCTAGGATATGTGCACCAACTGAGTGAGTGTGTGTTTTTCCAAATGAGCTAAATCGCCTTCTATTTATACTATTTTGGCTAGGTGAACATGTGTCTCTTCAAGCAGGGCCGACCTGTCCTTTTCTACATATAATACTTCAATATTACTTATTTTTCTAAGCCGACTTGTCTTCCAACATTTTCACACATCTGTTTAGGTTTTCTCTTGCTTCCATAATCTTCTATTCTAGTCAAATGTTTATCCATGGAGGTTAATACCTCCCACAACCAACGAAACATCAACAAATTTAAGGAAGAAAAGGCCTCTAAATGTATAAGAGTCGACATCGACTTTCATGCTACTGAGAATTCAGTCATTACAAAAATATAGTGTTTCAAGATTTAGTCGATATTATTTCTTTGGGTCTCCCCCTAAAGAAGTTTCCGTTGTATTTGAGGTTAAAGGATGGAAAGGCCCCTATATGCATAAAAATACACTTCATCTAGTCGATATTATTTCTTTATGTCTCCACCTAATGAATTTTTAGTTGTATTCAAAGTTAAAGGAAGAAAAGGCCACTAAATGCATAAAAATAGACATCGACTTTCAAGCTACTGATTGTTTAGCAGATATGGAAGGATATTATTTCGAGTGCTGGTCCATAATATTTCTTCAATCTCCACCTTAAGAATTTTCAGTTGTAATCATAGTTCAAGGAGGAAAAGGTTTCTAAATACCTAGTGATATTATTTCGAGAGCTTTATATATTATTTATGTCAATGCCACACAATTATCACACACAAGCAGACAAAAGAGATGAGATAAAATAATAGTTCATGATATTTACCTGTTCGTTTCCGAGTTCAATTGTAGTGGTCTAATAGCTCAATTTCTTTCCCGGGTTGTTGCCACAAAAAACATAGACATTCTTGAATCTAAACGCCCTATGTTCAAACCCCATCCTCATTTCCATCGCTCTCTTCTCTTTCCATCTTTGTAAAATTTCAATAAAATCCGTCAATACAGAAAAGTTGATCACCTCGAAAGTTTGAGAAGGACCCAGGGGTTTGTCTATATATAAACCTCTCAATTATCTTAGTGCACCATCTACAAACTTGTGGGTAGCTCTGTGCAGGCTAAATATAGCGATGAATTGAGTGGAATGAATATCCCTGAGATGTAGAAATATGCTTAATTTAACAAGGAGAGTGTTGATCCCATGGCCCATCGATGACTATCTTATTTGCCTAGATCAGAAATAATAGAAAAGTGAAGTGAAGTAGTGGGAAACATAGTTGGTATTAGATCTAACAAAACATAAATTTATTCCACTGGAACTTGCAAAAACATCACTAAGGCATGGTATTCTCTATCTTCGATTAGCTCTATCCCTACACGTCAAGGCACGATTTCCCATTCCTATGCTCACTAGTTCATATAAGTGGGAGGTACCTTTAATATAAGCTTAGGAGTTATTCCCTACCACCCCTACTATTGGAGCCGCCTTTGTTTTTTCTAGCCCGTCACAAATTTCATTCTTAATGCTCAAAATCGAAAGAGGGTTTTCGTATTTTCCGTCTGTGGTTTAAAAAATCTCTGAAGATTTATCACGCAAGTAGCGATGATTATTGTACTCTCGAGGCGAGTCCTACCTTTCATAAAATTTTCCCCCCTTTTTGTTCTACCTCGAGATCTCGTAGGTTGGATGCTATAAATCACGTAGTTCACACGTCCCGAGCAACGAAATGGCGAAATCGTTTTAAATTTTCACCCAGGGCAGTAACGGGAGTAAAGTTTTCCTAAACCATGATTAAACGTCATCGGGTTTTCGCACCTCGGCGTTCACCAAATCCAAAAATTTATTATCGTAGCCCCGATAGACGAGAACACGAAGTCCCTATTTTAGTAACCCGTGTCAAGGTTAAAAGTAAAAGCTAAACCATGGTAATGTTCTGTCGGCAATTCGCCACTCGACATTTTATTTTTTAAAAAGTTACATTTTCTAAGCCCCGACTCGCAAAATCACTATAAGGATATGAACATAATTAATTAATCACTTAATTCGAGTTTATCTTCCCTTTTAATTAAGTCATATTATTGTGATCTCGCGGTTTCGCAGCTCGGCATGTAAACTGCCCGAAAACTTACCTTTGAAGCTCCGAGTCGCGATACGACGAATATAAATAATAACGGAATTAATTAAGCTCCTAATCATAATTAAGTTTTTATTAATCAAAATCAATCATCGCAATTTCGGGGGTTAGAGGTTCAAAAGGTTAAAACAAAATTCCTGATACAACGAGTAGCGAAAGATTAATTAACGTTGGTAAAACCAGAATAATTAAGCTAAATCAATATATCTCGTGTTTTGATGCTTGCACGATTTACGAGGTAGCCTTATTCCTTCCACATGCCAACTAACATTTCAAACCGCCGAAATTTATGGCATTAATTAGGAAATAGGGAAAATCGACGAATAAAGATCAGATTTTTATGACTAAATTTATTTCTAAACATGATTTGACAGACCTGTTCTAAAAGGTACTGAGTTTTCGAATATATATAAGAGCTGTTATTCGTTATAACAAATTCATTTCTACATTACGCAGAGCACATTTTCTCAGCGAGCTAACTTCTGTATGTCTACATACTTTTATCGCAGAAAAGCTAAAGAAGGATCTCTAGTCATGGCCCCGCGAAAAGCATCCAAAGCTAGTGTTGAGGTTTCGGGACAAGGCTTGGACAATGTTGCTGATACTTCACCTCAAAGTGTCGACTCTGTCTCGAACTGGTCTTTCATTTCCGATGTTCTGCAGGCCGAATTGGTGGATTATTCTGATGATTCCAGCAATAATGAAAAAGATGATATAACCACCAAGTATAAGATTGTCATTCAATCTGGAATGCACATAGTAGCAGCCAGGCCACGACTACTGCCATATTATGATATGGTCCGATGGGCATTAGACCATGTAGACATACCAACCAGAACCATCATGAATGAGCAGAAGGTCACCATCGGGACTTTCAGGCCTGAACATCTGCAAGCCATGTATAAGTTGCCCACAGTGTCCGACTTTACATATGGTGCCGAATTCTTGGACGAGTTCAAACAGAAGAAATGTGTGTAGTATGACAAAACCATGTCTAGCTTAATAAGAGATTGGGTTTCGCACTATGCGAAGTTCAGGGCAGACAATCATGGTATATATTCAATAGCCTCCTTAGAACCACAGTACAAGTATGTAGCTATGATGACATGCAGATTATACGGGATAGAGGACACCTCACATTTCTTTCTTCCATGGGTGCCTCTAATGTTTCAGGTTGCCGAAGGCTGTTCCTTCAACTGGGCAAAAATGTTGTCCGATAGCTTGACCAGTCCAGTGACAGAGTATCGGGCGCAGAAAGAGAGTGGAAAGACTTCTTCATTTTTCATGTCTGCATACATTATGGACGCCGTGTGTTTTTTAACACCATTTCCCTTAATGAGCTGGAGTTGGACTCCAGCAGAGGACGAGCCCATCCACGTCTATCATTCGAAATTATGGGAAAACAAGGCGACATATTTCGTATATGAAATCTTCAACTGGGTGATGGTGCCTCTACATGTCACTATTTTTGGTCACCCGCCACCTAGGATCTCGGACAGTATAGTGACGAATTTGAGCAACATAGCTGACTGGTATGTAGAAGCCGAATTCTCATACCTCAGAGTTTTCGAGGCTTCTGTTCCCCTGCATGCATTGCCATTATTTATTCCCGACAAGATGGCTTGTCGTGAGGTTGCTAGACAAACAGTAATCGGTGGTATCAACAAGGAGCTGAAGGGATACTCGAAGAAGGTATGGCCACATTTTCCTGTTCATTTAAATTCATATTCTTTATTAGATTTCGAGCATGCTAAAGCTGAGGTAGCAACCCTGGAAGACCTAAATTTGGTCCTTATTGAATACAAGAAGCACGATTCACAAAGGGTCGTGAGTAATCATTTGGCCAATTGCGGGCGCAAGAGATTTGAGCACGAAAATTCACCCTCGGATGACATTTTCCGGGGTGCATGATCTTATGCCGAGATTTTAGCTCGGATACAAACATTGGCACATGTGGAGAGAGCCGATGTTCTGAAGTTCCAAGAACATCGATGCAGTTGTCTTCCTGCAGTGTTGCGGGGTGAGAATCCGAGTACAGCAGAGGCGAAACAAAAAGATGCTGAAGGCTCCAAGGATGCGACTCCTAGTCAAGAAAAACACCAGGACGAAGGAGAGAAAACTAAGAGTTCGAAAGCAGAGATCAAGACTCCCGACCTGCTGAAGAAGCAAAGTCCGGTTACTACTCCGGGACAATCAGCGAAGCAAATCAGAGAACCTATCACATCAGTTACTCCCTTGCAATCAACTCAGGGAAATATTGATGCAGGGTGGATCTTCAATGAAGAGTTGAGGCCTATAAGAGTGGAGGAGCTCCCTCCAAATGAGTTCTTCTTCGATAAAAAGAGAAAGGTAGTGGTAAAGAGGGAATTCTATCAGGAAGGGGAATCAATAGCCAAGAAATACGAAGTTATAACTGATGGAAAAGACAAGCGAAATGAACAATTCACAACTGAAATAGCAGGGACATTAGGAGCATATGCCTCGGTGAATCAATTTTCAGTCGGGCTTTTAAAAAACCAGCTGAAACGAAAAAATTGCCTCATCAAAACCCTAGGGGCCCGACTAGCCACTATAGAGGAGGCTGCCAAGGACCAGGCGAGTGTAGGAATAGAGCATGCCAGGTTGGCCGATAAGAATGAGATAGAGTTGCTCAAGACTAAGCTTGAACGAGCATAGCTGGTGGTTCAGGATGGTCAGATGCAAGCGAGCCAGCAGAAGGATTTGATCGAACAACTACATGCTAGGGTGGAGATTGCCAAAAGGAAAGTGATAAATATCGGGATGTTCCAATCCCATGCGATGGAGATTCATAGCAGAGTCTCTGAGGCCCAACGAAAACTACTCGCCAAGGTATAAGTGATCTGGGACAACTGTTTGCTAGTCAATCAGGTTTTGGAGAACTTATCTGCTAGAGAAAAGGAAGCTGGAGCAGCACGGGTCGCCTTCCAAGAGGTTGTGATAGCCACAAACAACAAGGATTCGGGAAGTACTCCCAGGTTCACCATTTCGGAGCAGACCAGAGGAAACATTCTATTGAAAGAATGGGAGCACAGTATCTCGGAAGGCAAGCTGCAAGCCAAAAGGGTAATGAAATCCTTAGAGGAGGCTTTTAACTCTATAGATGGTAGTCTGATATTAATTGATAGTGGAGGAAATGCTGAGGCATTGATTCAAATGAATATGCTAAAAATCTCACTTGATCTAAGTGAAAGAGAGGAAATATATTCAGCCGAGATCTCACAAGTGACTATGGCGGACATAGTCCAAATAGACAAATGTATGATTAAACCAAGCGCACAATTATGCACTATTGACATCATAGACAGACAGATGGAAGACATGCTGCCACAATTAACCCGAGATTGTTACTCTTTTGAAGCCAACTGTCAAGCAGAACCGTCAAGGCTGATATCTCGGCTGGTTGAAAGATGTGTCACCTGTACCGAGCACGCACGAGGACAAACTTTTGGCACCAAGTGAAGACAGAAAAGAAGAAATGGAGTGATTGCTCTCCTCCCTATCATAACTGAAAATTTTGTAATGATTGAGATTCCATCTTATTGTAAAACTGTATAAATATATCATAGAAAGAAAGAAAAAGGGCTGGACCTTTTTGTGTCGATTGTAACAGAGTTTTTACATTTTGAGAGTTAATACAAAGCGAATCTGAAGATTCTCAATTCCGTCACGACTGTGTTATGAGTTTGTTTTCTTGTATCTCATATTTCGTTTCATTTCATATTCATAACTGATGAATGATTCGTTATAATTTAGTACGACCACTACTATAGCGAATGAATTTTGGTTTTCTATATTGTTTACTATTTTTCCTCTGTACCGGCTATCAACAGGTATAAGACCAGTCAACACTTTCATAATTCTATATATATTTTATGCTTCATCGGGTTATTTCCTCACATTTTTCCTCTTCCCTTGATAGGAGCCTTACTCGATAGACAACTAAATGTTTTTCTCCCACCTCATACATTTTATTAAGATATAACTCAGTTACGGGAAATAGCCTTTGATTTACACCCCTATTTTATTCCTGAAACCGTAAACTCTCTTTTATACGACCGAATTGAGACAACACTTAAATTCTCCCTTTGAGGTTTCCTTATTTTACTGTTCCTCCATGACTTTTCCTGTACCAAAACAACCCAACATCGAACTCGGATTATCAAATCAAACGCACATTTCCTTAAACCTTTTTGATACCATTCTTAAAACAACCACTACTCGGGTTGAACTCGAACGTTCATGGGCAACAATTGAACATGATATTAACATCCAGGAACAATTGGAAGCTAGACAATGCCAACGCAGAAATCTTCCTTTGTTTCCCTCGCCGAAGGTTGACGTTTCTCTCTTCTCTACCCTTTACCCACTTTCGGATGCCTAGACACTATACTTCTAAGCCTTAATTACAGACTCTGGAACAACATATTTTTGGCGCCGTTGCCGGGGATCAAAGTTATGAAATATTTTTCCCTAGGAAAACGACATTTGTTTTTCATTGAAAGTGTTACCCTTTGATAGTGAACAAAGAGTACACACCTTTTAAGGCTTTCCAAATTTTCACTTGGCGACTCCACAAATAATAAACTGGCATCCGGTCGAAGGAATACTAGACAAAACCCGGATGGTAAGCAAATTACGCCCGTTACCGATCCCGAGAAGATTCTAAAGGCGAGAGGCTCTCTTAAGCCAACCGCTGCAGTTTACAAACATAAAACCTCACAACTGAAGACTAAGAGTTCTTCTGAACCCTCAACTTCACGCAGTCCTCTCTTTGATACTAAAGATTTAATGCCAAATTGCTCCGAAGTTAGGAGTGAGATTCATTTGACAATCCCCTTAGTACACAAAGGAAAGGGCCCTCTTGAAAGTTCGTCGACAGTTGATATACCATCTTTCCTTCAATTAAATTTCCCGACCTCACCTAATTCTAAAGAGTGTGTTACACATTCGGTTTCCACACCCGTCGGTTCTCCTGATTTCGTCTCTTGCAAATCTGAGGAACCAAGTCCTCGCGTTCCTTATCTTTCATCGTCTAATTTTCCTCTTCATGAAGAAAATAAAGATCCACTTTTAATTTTCCGAAACCCCCTTTACGAATTTCCACTAATAATGATGGCAGTCATCGAAGGAGGAGGTGGAGGGTTTATAGGAGGAGGTGGAGGGTTTATCGGAGGAGGAGGGGGAGGAGCTCTTGTAGGAGGAGCTGGAGGCCAAGGGCCTACCCCCCCTCCCAGAGTGTTTGCGAAATTTGTAGCAAGATACGCTCCCTTAGTATTACCCGTTCCTCTGCATGACCTTCCTGAAAACTATATAAAAAATTTGCCAAAATTCACAGGGGAAGGGGATCTGACCGCGACCGAACACATTAATTTCTTTGATCAATTCACAGATATCCTAGGTATCGAACATGAGGACATATATTCGAGACTTCTTGTCCAAACCTTTAAAGGCCAGGTCCGAACTTGGTTTCGGATCCTACCTGCAGCATCTATCTTGTCTTATGACACTTTGGAAGATGCTTTCCTCAGACAATGGGGCGAGAGAAAAGACCATCTATATTATTTAACCGAATTTGGGTCTTTAAGAAAAAAGAATTCAGAAAGAGTCATGGAATTTATTCAAAGATTCAACAAACTGTATAAAAAAATCCCCGCCGAGGTTAAACCGTCCCAACCCGCAACCAAGGTAACTTTCGCGGGGGCTTTCGAACCGGATTTTGCACTCCTTTTGCGAAAAAGAAGAGGAGCCACCCTAAACCGAATGCAGGATGATGCTGTAGAAATTGAGTCTAATATGATGGCTTCTGGTAAGCTTAAAGCTAAAGTAGAAACGAAAAACCGGGAGACTAAACGCTTTAGAGAACAAGCAGGTTCGTCAGGATCTAATAGATCCACAGATGATAGGGTAGACGATATGGCTAGAGTAATTAAAGAACTGTCTAATAAAATATCCAGAATGGAGCTCGAACAGGCCAAAGCTGATTCTTTCCCCAAAAAGGATTTCAAGAGGAACCCCAACCCCCCGAACCAACAAAGACAAATAAAAAATGAAGATAAAAAAATACAAGCTCCCCTAAAGAACGAAAATTTTATAGGAGCGAACGATTTTCAAGACTTTGGGGATTCGGATAATGATGTCACAAACTTCGGTGATGACTGCATACAACCATATCTGACTCGCAAAGATTATGAAAAATCACTAAACACTCAACAACCATCGAATAAGGGTAAAGAAAATGATCATACTGACCTTTGTGAATCTCAACAAGAAACTGAGATGATAATGGCTGAGATCTAACCTAAGTACAACTTAAGATCTAAGAGTAAGCCCATCTCAACTACTCAACCCAAAAAAATCCTCCAAAGAGGTCAAACTTATGAACCTACTCCGGAAGAGACCTTATTACCCAACAACAAAACGAAAGTAGTAAGCACACAAGAGTCCGAAGTGGGAAAAGTTGAGACCCAAGCACAAGGAACCGAAACGGCTAATAAAATTACGCCTTCAACCAGGACCATGAGTAATAAAGCGGTCCAGATGAATAAATCAGAAAGGAAGGATTCAAAAGTCTCAACCAAAGAAACAGACAAGGTGAGCGGAACTTTCAGTTTTGAGAACGAGATAAATAAAATTGACATACCAATCCCTCTGGTAGAATTAGCAAAAAACCCCATTTATCGGAAGCAAATTACCAAAGTGATGGGTGTCTCAGAGCTAGAAAGCCAGTCTGACGTTTTAAACCTGGAAGATGATAAACCTAATATCACTTTTGGTCCACATTTTGAAGGGGCCAAAGATACTATTGCTCCCTTTTATATCACTTTAAATGTATATGACCAATTGCTACATAATTGCATGTTAGACTCCAGAGCCTCCCATAATGTTATGCCTAAGATTATCATGGACAAATTGGGTCTTCAGATCACCAAACCTTATGGAGACCTTTACTCTTTTGAATCGAGAAGGGTTGAGTGTATGGGAATGATAAAGGACTTAGTAGTTACCTTGGCACAGGTCCTGGTTAAGAGTATCCTGATGGATGTGGTTATTGTAGATATTCCCCCTAAGTATGGCTTACTGTTGTCTAGGTCATGGGGAGCCAAGCTGGGGGGTTCTCTTCAATTGGATATGACGTTCGCCACAATTCCTGTGTTTGGTGGGAAATTTACTCGGTTGTACAGAGTAACGAGGTTAGCATACATAGTAAGCGACCCTCAAAACCCGAACAATTTCCCTATTTACATTGCGGATCAAGATTTGAGAAATTGTATCTTATATTTTGATGATGGTTTAGATGGTTGTCTGGAGGAAAATGATATAGAGCAGGAAGAGTCAAGTTATATGATAGAGGATCTGTGTAGCATCGGTGTCTGGAAAATGTATTTTGACGGTGCCTCATCTTGTGAAGGGGCTGGTGTAGGGGTGCTTTTAGTTGTTCCCGAAGGAAAGTTCATGGTTCCTTTTTCCTACAGACTGCAATGGGATATAGATTACACTAACAACGTATGTGAATACGAAGCGTTGGTCTTAGGATTAGAGGCCGCCAAGAAGCTAAATATAAATAACTTAGAGATATACGAAGATGCAGAGTTAATAGTCAAACAAAAAAATCGACAGTACCAAGCCAAGCATCCCAGATTAAGATCATACAGGAGTTGTGCCTGAGATCTGATGGAAAACTTTTTCTCGTCCGTAAATGTCCACTTCATCCCACGCGCAGAGAACTTACATGCTGATGCATTGGCTAAAGTAGCTTCAACCTTCTCTCCTCCCATGAATTTCAAATTGAAGTATCATATAGAAATCAGACACCGACCATCTATACCAGATGATATACAACACTGGCAGGTCTTTGAGGATGACAAACAAATTAAGAAGTTTCTTGAAGCAGTGGGTGAATTCTCCAAAACTCATGCAGACCAAGAGAATCAAAATGACCCGATATGGATCATGCAAGAAGGAGAGAATCCTAAAGCTTTTCAAGACAAAATCTCAGATCATCGCATGCTGGTCCTTAAAAACAACCAGATCCCGAAAGGATTGATTCCTCTGGAAATACTTTTTGATCAAAACGACATACCTCTGAAATCTGCCTTACAACCCCAACTCGAAGAAGTGGAGGATTGCGATATAGGAACCAAAGAAGAATCTAGGGTGGTGAAAATATCCAAATTCCTCCCTGCCGAAATAATAATTAAGTATAAAGACCTACTTAGACAGTATAAGGATGTTTTCGCCTGGTCTTATGACGAGTTAAAGACATACGACACTTCTGTAATTGATCACAAGATACCTCTAAAGCCTGGGGTCAAACCATTTAGGCAAAATCTTAGACAGATCAAACCCATTTTGTTACCCATGATCGAAAAGGAAGTTAAGAAACTTTTAGACGCGAAAATAATAGTACCTCTGAGATATTCAGATTGGGTAGAAAACCTAGTCCCGGTCAGGAAAAAGAGCGAGGAAATCAGACTGTGTGTGGATTTCAGGAATCTTAATAAGTCGTCTCTCAAGGATAACTATCCGCTGCCCCAAAATGGACCATGTGTTAGAAAAGGTAGTTGGAGCCAACCGAATGTCTATGATTGATGGGTTCTCTGGTTATAATCAAATCGCCATGAATGAACAAGATAGAGAAAAAACCGCTTTCACTACAACATGGGGTACATTCATGTATGATAAAATGCCTTTTGGTTTGATGAATGTAGGGGCCATGTTCCAGCATGCTATGGACATCGCTTTCATCGGTGAAAGGGATAAGTTCGTAGTCATTTATCTCGATGATTTGACGATTTTCTCTAAAACCGACGAAGAACACTTGATACATCTTAAACAGACTTTCGAAAAATGCCACAGGTTTGGTCTATCTTTAAATCCAAAGAAATCACATTTCGCCATGTGGGAAGGTAAGCTTTTAGGTCATATCGTATCTAGGGATGGAATCAAGATTGATCCTAAGAGGATTGAAGCGATAGATACTATAAATATTCCCAAAAATGTAAAAGAAATTCAATCTTTCTTAGGTAGAATAATTTTTTTACGAAGATTTATCCCGAATTTCGCTGAAATTGTGAAACTGATCACAGGTATGTTGAAAAAGGACAGCGAAGTAAAATGGACAACCGAGGCCAAAGAATCATTCGCACATATTAAGAAAGTGATAAGCGAGGCACCTATGTTGGCGAGTCCCGACTATCTAAAAGATTTTCTTATTTTCTCATTTGCCTCCGAACACACTATCACCGTGGTGCTCCTACAAAAGAACGAAGAAGGTTTCGAACAACCAATCGCCTTTTTCAGCAAGAGCCTTAGAGACACAGAACTGAAGTATGATATAATAGAAAAACAAGCGTACGCCATGGTAAAAACATTAAAGGCATTCAGAACGTATGTACGACACTCAAAGATAATTGCGTACGTACCTACCAGTTCTGTGAAAGATATTCTGGTACAACCAGACAACGATGGAAAAAGAGGGCGATGGCTCGCCAAAATCCAAGAATTTGATCTAGACGTCAAAATGACCAAATTGATAAAAGGGCAAGGCCTGGCCAAACTCTTAGCTGAGTCGAATTTCAGAGCCCTAGGTATCAATTTCCTGCAGGAAGGCGACAGAGATACGAACCTGAACGAGCTGAATGAGCAAACAAGTCCAAACAAGATCGAAGAGAAGTTATTATCATCAAGCTGGTACAAAGACAAAGTATCAGACCTGCTAACTCTAAAATGCCCAAATGAGCTATCACCATCAAAAGCCAGAACTTTAAAACTCCATGCAGTTAAATATTGTATAGCTGAAAGTTAGCTATATTGGAAAGATCCACTCGATTTCCTGTTAGTCTGTTTAGTCGAATCGAAAACTCAACGGGTTATAGATGAATTTCATGAGGGAATCTGTGGGGGGCATCATGCTTGGAGAGATACAACTTACAAAATTCTGAGGGCTGGGTACTACTGGCCAAAACTTTTCTCAGACGTTAATGCCAAAGTCTGAGCCTGCAACCCTTGTCAACTATTTGCAGGTAAACAGAAGCTCCTGACATTGCCTTTAATTCCAGTTAAAGCTGAAGCCCCATTTCAACAATGGGGTCTAGACTTCATAGGTGAGATTAATCCCCATTCCAGTGCTCAACACAAGTGGATCTTAACCGCAACAGATTATTTTACTAAATGGGTGGAAGCCATTCCAACCAAAAGGGCAACAGACTCGGTGGTAATCGATTTCTTAGAAGACAACATTTTATCTAGGTTTGGTTGCCCCCGAAAGATAGTTACAGAAAATGCCCAAGCTTTTAAATCTATGGCTATGATCAGCTTCTGTCAGAAGTATAACATCGTTCTTGGCCATTCGACAACATATTATCCCCAGGGAAACAGATTGGCCGAGTCATCTAACAAGAGCCTGGTTAATATAATCAAGAAACTATTGGATGAAAATAAAAGGTCTTGGCATGTGCACTTAAAATACGCATTGTGGGCGAATCGCATAAGCACAAAAAGGTCTATCGACATTTCACCTTTTCAGATGGTATATGGGACCAATGCTGTGCTACCTATAAACCTAGTGCTCCCAGTGATGAAGTTATGGCAAGATCAATATGAAGAACCCAATCATGCCACCAGGAGGATAAATCCGCTGATCGAGGTTCAACAACATAGGGCCGAAGTAGATGAAAAGTTGCAGAAATACCAAGAT
>JZKD02S1901954.1:254113-286173 GCA_000966675.3 Picea glauca | reverse complement strand
GAGATGTAGCTCCGCTGTGTATTATTCGCGGCTACTCTTTATAGTTATTTGACATGGATCTACAGTGTATTTTATTGGTAGCCATGGTTCTATTTTATCCCGAGCATGGGTATGCACGCCTCAGTGAGACATTTGTTATTTTGCAGACGACACCTCTTGATTCCTGATTCTTGGGCTCCCTCATTCAGCATATCAGTACAGATTGGTAAAAGATTGGTAATGTATTTCGGCCATCAGATGCTCTTTTGACCTCACACATTAGGGGGCATCTGTTATAACCCTAAATTGCACCACACATTCTTACCTGGCATCAGGCCAACTCATATCCCTTCATTGCCAAAACATCTGCTGAACAACCTCTTCAAAAATCCTCTTAGGTAAAGGCAAACACGCCCTAACCCACTACTGCACGCGTTTGAACGCTGGTAGGCCTACTACAGCCCGCGCTTACCTAAAAAAACTCAAAAATAGGAAAGTTGTCGACGGGACAAAAAGCTATGGGTCAGTTAACTGAAATTCCCAACCATGCATGACCGAGAGTTCGTCCAAAACCCTAGCTCCTTCTAGCCTATAAAAGAATGGGTAGGGGTACTATTTGGAGGAGGAAAAAGATAGCGAAGACACTCTGCCCATTTGCCGAATCCATTTGTCCCAAACCTTTAGCCTTTCCTCAAGCCTAAGGAGAATTAACGCAAAGAAGTTGGAGGACAAAAGAAGAGGAGGAGCCCAAGATCAGGATCAAGGAGCGGTGGCCGGTTTCGACTTCAAATTGTAAGTTGATTCATTTTAAAAATAATAAAAGAATACTTTTCCCGTCCCAATGCATGAGTTATATGTGGTTTGTGTAATTTATGCTTAATTTCTAACCCTCAAGTAGAAAAATAGCATGCATGCGTAGTGTTTTGTCTTGATTGCAGGTTAAATTTGGAAGGAGCCGCACGAGCACGTAGTCAAGAGCGCAATGGAGGATCTACACCAAACATTAGTAAAAAGGTTAGTAGTTCCTTTCCATGCATGTATCGTGAAAAGGGGTTTAAGTTTTGGGTGGTAGGTTAAAAGATCATTTCTTGAAGGTCAAAATCTGCATGCAAGCCTAGCCCTAGCTTGCTAGTCCGTAGGGTATTATTTCCCAACAACAACTGGTCTTTCGTTTCCAATGTTTTGCAGGCCGAATTGGTGGATTATTCCGATGATTCCAACAACAATGAAAAAGATGATATAACCACCAAGTATAAGATCGTCATTCAATCCAGAATGCATAAAGTAGCAGCCATGCCACGACTACTGCCATATTATGATATGGTCCAATGGACATTAGACCATGTAGACATACCAACCAGAACCATCATGAATGCGAAGAAGGTCACTATCGGGACTTTCAGGCCTGAACATCTGCAAGCCATGTATAAGTTGCCCACAACGTCCAACTTTACATATGGTGTCGAATTCTTGGACGAGTTCAAACAGAAGAAATGTGTGCAGTATGACAAAACCATGTCTAGCTTAATAAGAGATTGGGTTTCGCACTTTGCAAAGTTCAGGGCAGACAGTCATGGTATATATTCAATAGCCTCCTTAGAACCACAGTACAAGTATGTAGCTATGATGACATGCAGATTATAGGGGAGAGAGGACACCTCACATTTCTTTCTTCCATGGGTGCCTCTAATGTTTCGGGTCACCGAAGGCGGTTCCTTCGACTGGGTGAAAATGCTGTCCGATAGCTTGACCAGTCGGGTCACAGAGTATCGGGCGCAGAAAGAGAGCAGAAAGACTTCTTCATTTTTCATGTCTGCATACATTATGGACGCCGTGTGTTTTTTAACACCATTTCCCTTAATGAGATGGAGTTGGACTCCAGCAGAGGATGAGCCCATCCATGTCTATCATTCAAAATTATGTGAAAACAAGGCGACATATTTCAGATATGAAATATTCAACTGGGTGATGGTGCCTCTACATGTCACTATTTTCAGTCACCCGCCACCCAGGATCTCAGACAGTATAGTGACGAATTTGAGCAGCATAGCTGACTGGTATGTAGAAGCCGAATTCTCATACCTCAGAGTTTTCGGGGCTTCTGTTCCCCCGCATGCATTGCCATTATTTATTCCCAACAAGCTAGCTTGTCGTGAGGTTGCTAGACAAACAGTAATCGGTGGCATCAGCAAGGAGCTGAAGGGATACTCGAAGAAGGTATGGCCACCTTTTCCTGTTCATTTAAATTCATATTCTTTATTAGATTTCGGGCATGCTAAAGCTGAGGCAACAGCCCTGGAAGACCTAAATTTGGTCCTTATTGAATACAAGAAACACGATCCACAAAGGGTCGTGAGTAATAATTTGGCCAGTTGCAGGCGTAAGAGATTTGAGCACGAAAATTCGCCCTCGGATGACATTTTCCGGGGTGCACGATCTTATGCCGAGATTTTAGCTCGTATACAAACATTGGCACCTGAGGAGAGAGCCGATGTTCTGAAGTTCCAAGAACATCGACGCAGTTGTCTTCCCGCAGTGTTGAGGGGTGAGAATCCGAGTACAATGGAGGTGAAACAAAAAGATGCCGAAGGCTCCAAGGATGCGACTCCCAGTCAAGAAATACACCAGGATGAAAGAGAGCAAACTAAGAGTTCGAAAGCAGAGATCAAGACTCCCGACCTGCCAAAGAATCAAAGTCCGGTTACTACTCCGGGACAATTAGTGAAGCAAATCGGAGAACCTATCACATCAGTTACTCCCTTGCAGTCAACTTAGGGAAATATTGATGCAGGGTGGATCTTCAATGAAGAGTTGAGGCCTATAAGAGTGGAAGAGCTCCCTCCGAATGAGTTCTTCTTCGATAAAAAGATAAAGGCAATGGTAAAGAGGGAATTCTATCAGGAAGGGGAATCAACAACCAAGAAATACAAAGTTATAAATGATGGAAAAGACAAGAGAAATGAACAATTCGCGACTGAAATAGCAGGGACATTAGGAGCATATGCCTCAGTGAATCAATTTTCAGTCAGGCTTTTAAAAAACTAGTTGAAACAAAAAAATCACCTCATCAAAACCCTAGAGGCCCGACTAGCCACTGCAGAGGAGGCTGCCAAGGACCAGGCGAGTGTAGGAATAGAGCAGGCCAGGTTGGATGATAAGAATGAGATAGAGTTTCTCAAGACTAAGCTCGAACAAGCACAGCTGGTGGTTCAGGATGGTCAAATGCAAGCGAGCCAGCAAAAGGATTTGATTGAACAGCTACAGGCTAGGGTGGAGATTGCCGAAATCAAAGTGATAAATATTGGGATGTTCCAATCCCAGGAGATGGAGATTCAGAGCAGAGTCTCTGCGGCCCAATGAAAACTACTTGCCAAGGTAGAAGTGATCCGAGACAACTGTTTGCTAGTCAATTAGGTTTTGGAGAACTTATCTTCTAGAGAAAAGGAAGATGGAGTAGCACGGGTCGTCTTCCAAGAGGCTGTGATAGCCACAAACAACAGGGATTCGGGAAGTACTCCCAGGTTCACCATTTAGGAGTAGACCAGAGGAAACATTCTATTGAAAGAATGGGAGCACAACATCTCGAAAGGCAAGCTGCAAGCCAAAAGGGTAACGAAATACTTAGATGAGGATTTTAACTCTATAGATGGTAGTCTACTAGGCATTGATAGTGGAGGAAATGCCGAGGCATTGATTCAAATGAATATGCCAAAAATCTCACTTGATCTAAGTGAAAGAGAGGAAAGAGATTCAACCGAGATCTCACAAGTGACCATGGCGGACATAGTCCAAATAGACAAATGTATGATTAAACCAAGCGCGCAATTATGCGCTATTGACATCATAGAAAGACAGATGGAAGACAGACTTCCACAATCAACTTGAGATTGTTACTCTTTTGAATCCAATTGTCAAGCAGAACCGTCAAGGCTGATATCTCGGCTGGTTGAAAGATGTGTCACCTGTACCGAGCACGCACGAGGACAAACTTCTGGCACCAAGTGAAGACAGAAAAGAAGAAATGGAGCGATTGCTGTCGTCCCTATCATAATTGAAAATTTTGTAACGATTGAGATTCCATCTTATTGTAAAATTGTATAAATATATCATAGAAAGAAAGAAAAAGGGCTAGACCTTTTTGTGTCGATTGTAACAGAGTTTTTACATTTTGAGAGTTAATACAAAGCAAATCTGAAGATTCTCAATTCCGTCATGACTGTGTTATGAGTTTGTTTTCTTGTATCTCATATTTCGTTTCATTTCATATTCATAATTAATGAATGCTTCGTTATAATTTATTACGACCACTACTATAGGGAATGAATTTTGGTTTTCTATATTGTTTACTGTTTTTCCTCTGTACCGGCTATCAGCAGGTATAAGACCAGTCAACACTTTCAGAATTCTATATATATTTTATGCTTCATCGGGTTATTTCCTCACATTTTTCCTCTTCTGTTTATATGTGAGATTCTCCCTTGATAGGAGCCTTACTCGATAGACAGCTAAATGTTTTTCTCCCATCTCATACATTTTACGGGAAAGAGCCTTTGATTTGCACCTCTATTTTATTCCTAAAACCGTAAACTCTCTTTTATATGACTGAATTGAGACAACACTTAAATTCTCCCTTTGAGGTTTCCTTATTTTACTGTTCCTCCATGACTGTCCCTGTACCAACACAACCCAACATTGAACCTAGATTATCAAATCAAATGCACATTGCCTTAAACCTTTTCGATACCATTCTTAAAATAGCCACTACTCGGGTTGAACTCGAACGTTCATGGGCAGCGATTGAACAAGATATTAACATCCAGGAACAGTTGGAAGCTAGACAACGCCAACGCAAAAATCTTCCTTAGTTTCCCTCGCCGAAGGTTGACGTTTCTCTCTTCTCTACCCTTTACCCACTTTCGTATGCCTAGACACTGTACTTCTAAGCCTTAAGTACAGACTATGGAACAACACCTACCATACTATGAAATTAATGATTTTTTATACAATTATAGCCTGTCATAAATATGTTATCTCGATTTGGATGCATGTTCCTAGAAATGACAACAACAAAAAATTAAATGCAAAATACCGACAAAATGCCCCATGACAGGCATTTTTCCCATCAAATTCCAAACCTTGTTAGGGTTCTTTCATATCGCTTGGGCCCTAATCCAGGTGACCAAGGGTGGAGCGAAGGCCAAGTTTGTTTGTGTCGTGTCCCAACATAAAACATTCGAGGATTTGAAATTCCGCCTCTGGTCAACACCAGTCCTTATTCTGCTAGAGCTGTAAGAACCATTTGATCTTGAGATAGATTCTTTAGATTATGCTATAGGTGTAGTCCTCACTTAGCATGGGCATCCAATGGCCTATCACAATGAAATGCTATCTAATGTTGTTCACATATACCCCACCTATGACAAGGAGATGTACTCCATTGTGCAGACATGTCAACAGTGGAATCATTGCATTATGGGGAAGGAAACGATCATCCACACTAATCATAAGCCTTTGCAATTTATGCAGACATGGGGAAAATTACATAATGACCGACGTTAGAAGTTGTCCATGTGCCTAAAACAATTCGACTTGAATGTTAAGTACATGAAGGGTAGCACCAACCATGTCACATACTACCTCAATCGACCCTCGGTTGTGGCAATAACCACAATTCTTAACTCCTATGGACATGAGACGTCTGGGTGGCCACAATTGTAAAATAATTACTCTGACTTTGTTGCTACCTATCAAACATTGAGAGCAGGAAAACTGGTTCTAGACTTTCATCTTCAGGATGGACTGCTATGCCATTTGATCCATCTTTGTGTTCCTTCAAGCAAGCGTGCAAATTTGATTTGGGAAGCTCATTACAGTTAGGCTGCAGGACACTTTGGTGTGGGCAAAAAAGTGGCAGTACTGCAAAATCATTTTTATTGGTCGAAGCTTTGACAAGATGTCTACAAATACATCATCTCCTACACTACCTACGCCATTGCCAAACCAACCATCAATAAATAGAGGCTATACAACCCTTTTCCTAATCCAAATAGGTCTTTGGAGTCCATCTCCATGGATTACATGTTCGATATGCCTTCAACCAAGCATGGGAATGACTATGTCTTCGTGGTCGTTGATCGATTCTCTAAGATGGTAGTTTTGGCGCCCTGCAACAAGAGTATCACAACCATGACAACCACTAAGCTCTTCTTTGAATGTGTTTGGGTTCATTTTGGGCTCCCACAAATCATTATTTCAGATCGAGACAATAGGTTCCTGAGTACTTTTTGGTCCAGCATATGGTCGATGATGGACACCAAACTGACCAAATTGACTATCTTCCACCCACAGATTAATGGACAAACAAAGGTAGTGAACAAGATGATTGTCCATATCCCGAGGTTGTACAATTCCAAACATCCATGCACATGGGATGAGATCCTTCCTTATGTTCAACATAGCTACAATAGAGCCCTCCACAACTCTATTGGCCACATCCATTTTCAAGTGTGCTTGGGGTTCTAGTCATTGTTCCCCATTGACATAGCTTTTCCCATTGCAGCTGCACAGGAAGAGTCCTCCCATGCTTAGACTGAGGCTAATTGAGCATCTAAATTTGCTGAGAAAATCCAACACATCCAACAATAAGTTCATGATATTTTTCAGAAAGCCAACGCCAAGCACAAGCAACGCCATGATCAACATCGAGTACCACACAAGTTTCATGTGGGAGATAAGGTATGGTTTCATTTGCAAAAAGAGTGCATCACATGACTCCATCGGAAGCTCCACCTACTCTAATACATGCCTTACACCATCACCAAGGTTGTGGGTGAGAATTCTTTTGAATTAATTATTCTCCCTTTCCTTGGCTTGCGCTCAGTATTTAATGTGGAATTGCTTCGACCATATTTTCCACCTCTCTTGGACACTTCGGACACGACTGAGCACTTGGCCCCTACAAAACTCAATCCTGACTGCATTGAACATGTGACAATTGATTGAATCATGGAGACCAAGATGAAGGGCACCCGGTAGTAGAACATCCAACTCTGTCGGGTCGTTAAAGCAAGGCATCTTCTCACCAGGGCAAGTGGTTCACTAGGGGTCATATTCAACAAAAGTTTCCCCATTTGATGGAGGAACTTGACAAAATGGGGAACATTTCTTCATAAGGGGGAGGAATGATCCAAGTGGATACTAGTGGCCACACACATGTTCCACTAATTCAAAATGGTTCCACATCTTGACAATTTTTCTACGGTTTTTCAGGTCCCAAACTTCTGGGGTCATTTTGAGGCCCTAATCGATGTTTTTTTTTTTTTTTTTGCGCGGTAGTGCATAGAATGTAGGAAAAGGAATAAGTTAGGCTGAATGGAATGTTTACTTCTCGGTTAGACCTTTCTGACAGGGTATCAATCCCCCTAAACAAAGTCCATTTGAAAAAGTTGTGCCTCTGGGAAGTTGGCATAATAACTAACCACATCAAAGCCCATAAACCTTTTGGCATTTCATCTTCTGGGCTTAAGGTTTTGGATGCTTAGGGTTTTCTCATCGATGCTTTAAATTAAAAGGCCTTTTTTCCCTCTTTGTAATCAACTTTCTGTGAATGAGTGTAGCCATTGCATCTCTCCCTTCAGAGATAAGCTACCACCATTCTAGCTAGCTTGTGATTTGCATTTCACAGTCTTTTGTATTCCAGAGAGTCATTAATAGAATTTGAGTTTAACTATATTATTGTGTTTCTTGCAATATCTTTGTGTATTTCCTTGTTGTATCTATGCCTTCATTTCGTTCTCAATATAATCTAGATCAGATGTGTTGTGTGGGTGCATGTGTATGAAAAATAAATAGGGTAATAAATGAGTGTGTGTGTGAAAAAGAAACAAGGTAATAAACGAGTATGTGTGGGTATGTACACCTCTGTAGACTTTAGTAGTCAAATCGTTGCACGAAGGGGGTCGCTTGTCCCACAAATAAGGGGGTCTCATACACCAATTTGGTGTTTGTCTTGGTCATGAACTTAAAATTAGATTATTATTATTATGAAAAATAAACAAGATCATAAATGACCAGATAAGCTATGTTTGGTGTTTTGTAATAATTTTGTGATTTTAAAACCTCCTCCACTTGTGTGCTATCCCGTATTGGCTATGATTTTAGTCTACAACAATTTATAAATCCTAACATACCATGATCCTTATGCTAATGGGGGGTCCATAGAGGTAGTGGTCCTCCTATTATGAGGAGAGAGATAATAAGTGGACAAACTCAACATTCTAGTGAGTCCATTTTTTTCGAACAATGTAAATTTCTACCCTATTTCATTCATTTCTTTTGAATTTTGATGATCTTGATTATCTTAAAATGTGCCAAAACCCCTAGGGGCAAAGTTCCATGGTAAAAGTTTCAATGAATTAGGTGGAACTATGACTCCAACAATATTCCTGTTTGATTTTGGGTAGAATTTCCACTGAAATGGGTGTGAGCTTATCCACTTATTAACATACTCTTTAACATGAATGGTTTATTGGTTATAGGGGTAAATATGTGTGATTTCTCAACATCTTCCTCCTCCTATATGAGATGTGTTATGTAAGTGCATGTATGTGAATAATAATTGATCTTGGAATAGTTTTTACAACTTTAAAAACTCCTCTCCTCTTATATGTCATCACACACTAGTTGTGAGGTTTGGTTTATTGTAGCATATAAATCCAAGCATACCATGATTCATATGCTAATGGGAGTGTTCACAAAAATAGTGACCCTACTACTAACATAATGGTTGATTGATTGGGGAATGAATATGTGTGCTTGCTTGACTTCCCCCTCCTCTCTTATGGGACATGTGGGTGTGAGGGTGTCTGTTAGTAATAAATAGGGGATAAACAATTATGTAGTGTATTTATTATTTGAATAGTTTCTACATCTTTAAGATCTATATCTCCTCTTTATTAAGTGTTAGCTTTCAGGGTTGCTTTGAAAGTATTTACACCGTGCTTAAGGGTGATTCATGTGATGTGGGGTGCATGGTGTATGGATGACCCTTGGTTGTTCCAAGATAGACATACACATGTGGAGGTGGCCTATGCTAGGATTGTGACTCCTTGTATGGATGATTATGTGGCTTTCTTTCTTGGAGCATTGGTGACCTTTAGATAGCTTGGTGACTTTCTTTATACTAACCACATGGAGATCAATTGCTTGCTTGGAGGATGCATTTCTTTGGAGGAGGAGTGTTGGCAATTCTCGAGGAGGGCATTGAGCCCCAAATGGCATGGGCACCCTTGGATCACTTTCACAATACTCATACTTGACTCGAGGGTGCTTGGGTTGAGGTAGTGATCATGTAGGTGCAACGGACCTAGAGGATGCACATTACTTAAGAGTTGCATTGGAGCCCTTAAAGGAGGAGCATTGGGCCTTGCTTAAGGAGCGTTCATACCTTGGAGCCTTGGTTTATAATGACATCACCTTGGATCTTGACATGTTTTCTTTTTAAGTGTAGCATTTCACATGCATGGACCTACTTGTTAGAGATAGTTTGCTTGTAAGGGCTTAGGACCACTTTATATTATTGGCCTCCTTTACCTCTCATATAAATAAAGGAAGGAAAAAGACATTTCACATCATCATCATTGTACTCTATTCTTTGTATGTGTCTTATAGGGAGCAAGGCATTAGGCTTCATGAGGAAACCCTAAGAGAAGACACGCAGAAGAGAGAGACAGCTTGATTATTCTTGGAGAGAATGCTCTTATGAGATGTTAGGGTTTTCTCTTATAAAGAACATGACGTTGGAGGTGATGATCACACATTCATTCATTCATCATCTCATATAATAAATGTGAGGATTAGAGAGCACCTATTTCTCTCTCCTTATACTCTTCCCTAGTGTATTCTCTCTCTTTCTCTTAGAGCTCTAGGATTCTTTAATAATTCAAATGAAATTCTAGGGTTAGTGTTTTACCTTGAGGAGGCAAAGAAGACTAGTGTTTGGTAAAACTCTAAGGGGAGAAGAAGATATATTGATGAGGAGAAGATAAGTAGACACCTTACACTTGTGAGAGACAAGTGTTGAATCGAAGGAGGACTTTCTTATATTGATGCTTGCTAGGGATATTTGGTGGTGGCTAGCATTTTCTTGGTTTTCCCTAACTAAGGTTTTGGAGAGCTTGAAGTACTATACTAGATTTTGATAATCCATGAGTATGTACACGTACTTCAATTCTATCATATATAAACAAATATTCAACTGTCCATAACTCATGTAATTGCATACTTGATTTTCCACTTGCATTTTCTTCTTGATTGGGTAATTTCAAGCACTTGTTGTTCATGTCGATTTGATATAAAAAAGGGTTGAAATTGCTAAGTGATTTAACATATATCTTGAAGATAATAGAGCAAATTTATTGCTATAATTATGTAGTAATTAAAGTGATTTCAAATCTGGTTTATGCTTGGAAAGTGTGCCCTAAGGGTTGGAACCTGTTGGCACAAGTTTGGTATCTTTTCTCTTCAGGTGCCTAGTGTGTTGGGTTGAAGCAAGATGAAATATTGTCTATTGTTTGCTACTGTAAATTAATATTTTAGATCATCCCTAAGGATAAAATTCACAGGTAATAGATCTAGGAGACCTCCTTGTGAGGTGAAATTTTATTTTTGCATTAAATTGCCCTATAACCAAAATTCTACATGGTATCAGAGGTATTTTGACTGAAATTGCTCTCTTGGTGAAGAGGGAGTTGGATATTTCATCCTTGTTGTACCTAGGAATGGTGCTTGACCTAGTTATAGGTTGGTTGGATGAGAAACTTTAAGTCATACAAGAGAAGCACTTGGACTTTCAAAGGGTTTTTATACTCATTTGTTGTTGATTTTTGCTTTGAAGTGTGCTTCAAATTTGTAAGATGATGACTCTCAATCTTAGAGAGTGTGATTGGTTGGATGGTGCTCCTGATTTCATACCTTGGAAGCTTAGGCTACAAATTCTCATGGAGAAAGTTCATATTTGTGAGCATATTGAGAAAGTGATAGTTGTCGCTATCAATCTGACAAAGTTGACCACCCATAATAAGAAGGAGGCCAAGGAAAAGCAATCATCCTTGATTTGATGAAGGATCACTTCATCCCTCACATTGTAGAAAAGACAACTGGTAAGGATATGTTTAAAACTTTGTTTGAATATTTCAAAGTACCGGTGTTTCTCAACATATGCTCCTAAGGAACAAAATTTTTGTGGCCTGCATGAGTAAGAAAAATATGGTGGTCAACCACCTTACCAAGGTCACAATGTTGAGAGATCAACTGTATTCCATAGGGATAAATGTCACTACAAGGAGAACACCTTCTTGCATAGGTTTTTATGGAACCTCCCTGAAAAAGTCTTCCCTTAGTTGTTTATAGTAGAGGTTGTTAGAGGAGGTGGGCGACCAAAGGTTTTTCCAGAGTTTCTTTTTTGGTGTGCCTTAATGGAACACATGCACTAGTGCACCTCTAAATTCTACTGCACGGGTGCTTAAATGTTCAACTGCCCCGTCACTGTTCATAGCGGAGGCAGTGAAAGGAGGTTTTTGCGGAGATTTTTTTTTTTGGTGCGCCTTTAAGGAATATACACACCGATGCGTTAATGAATAATAACATCTTAGTGCATCCATGTTCCAATATCACCACCATACTTTATGATAAAATAAAATTCAACAAATCAATCACACCGGTGCCGTTGAACAACACATACTGGTGCACCTAAATGTATAATGACGCATTGCGGTAGGGTAAATAAAAAAATATTACCAAACCAATTTTCATTGTTACAATGCATCTCGTGCTTTCAAACTCTCAAGAAAGTACCAATGCTCACCTTTTTTCGGTGCGCCTTTATGGAACATACTCCTTGGGTCATATTTAAAAACTACCACACTGGTGCTTAAATGTTATAACACCCCGTCACTATTCATAGCGGAGACGGGTCGCGCAAGGTTTTTGTGGTGGTTTTTTAATCGGTGTGCCTTTAAGGAACACACACATCGATGCGTTAATGAACAATAACACCTTGGTGCATTCATGTTCTAGTAGCACCACCACACTTTATAATAAAATTACATGCACCAAATAAATCACACCAATGACATTGAATCACACACACCGATGCGCCTAACTATCTAAAGGCACACCGAGGTAGGGTAAATATTTTTTTTTTTACCTAATCAACTTTCATTGTTACAATGCATCCCATGCTTTCAAACTCTCAAGCAAGCACTGGTGCTCACCGTTTTTCCTAAGACGCCCTGTTTCTGGTGCTCTACACTAACTTGGATAGCTCCATTGTTGGATTCCACACATTTCCAAATTTTGGAAATTACCACAAATTTTCATTTCCTCTCAACAATGCAACCATGCCTCCTCGAGACAAAACATATCATGTAAATTATTTATTACCTTCCTATTTGCATTTTCATCCAATCAATTTTACAATTTAGCTTGAAATTTGACATTTTTTTCAATGTCATGCGGTGCGCCTGAACATTTTGGCTCGCCCTGAAGAAATGCATACTGTGTTAAATACACAGTGAGCATTGCCGCTGGTGTGTCTATATATGTCATCATTGGTGTCATTCAAGATAGTGCATCATGATAAATTATCAAAAAACAAAGTGGTGCATCCTTTGGAACGCCCTGACACTGGTGCAAAATGGGCTACCCACACCGGTGCATTACGCTTCATTAACCACACTGCTAGCTCAACGATATATAAAATTTAACCTAGCAGTGCACCGAGTTTAATCAATCGCTCTGGGGTGTACCTAAAACATAACTCTCTAGAGAGTCAATGTTTAAACACATCACCATACTTTATAATAAAATTATATGCACATAATAAATCACATTGGTGTCGTTGCATATTACGCCCCAATGTGCTTATGTCCAAAAGTGCACCGAAGTAGGGTAAATTAAAAAAAATACCAAACTAATTTTCATTGTTACAATGCATCCCGTGCTTCCAAACTCTCAAGTAAGCACCAATGCTCGCCTTTCTTCCTAAGACAACTTGTTTCCAGTGCTCTACACTGACTTGAATAGCCCCATTGGTGGATTCCACACATTTCCAAATTTTGGAAATTACCACAAATTTTCATTTCATCTCAACACCGCAACCATGCATCCTCGGGATAGAAGAGAACATGTAAATTATTTATTACCTTCCTATTTGCATTTTCATCCATTCAAAATTACAATTTAGTTTGAAATTTGTGTTTTTTTTCAATTTCACATGGTGCTCCTGAATGGTTTAGCTCACCCCGAAGTGGTGCATACTGTGTTAAATAAACAGTGAGCACCACCATTTATGCACCGTATAAATGTATGCACCGGTGTCGTACACTCAAGCACACCATGATAAACTATTATAAACAAAATGATGCGTCCTTTGGAACACCCCGAAACTGGGGCACAATGGGCTTCTACCCGCACCGACACATTTCACTTAATTAACTGCACCGCTAGCTCAACGATATATAAAATTTAACCTAGTGGTGCATCAATGCTAACCAACAACATCAGGGCGTACCTGAAAAATAACGCTCGCATGTCAATGTTTAAACACACCACCATACTTTATAAAAAACATACATGCACCGAATAAATCGCTCTAGTGCTGTCTAACATTATGCACCGCTATACTTCACACAACCAACAACCTGTTAACATAACGATTTATAAAATTTAACGTAGCGATGCAACCATTGTAATCCAATGCACCGATATTGTATACTGAAACACATTGGGACATATATTGCTCGATTTTTGATAGCAGTGCATCTCATTGGATGTCTTGTTCTTGATGCTCTATCCTTTACAACGCGGTGCGTCCTTCGAAATTCCTCAAAATCATCTCACAATGGGCTTCTACCCGCACCAACACATTTCAATTCATTAACCGCACTGTTGGCTCAACGTTATATGAAAATTTAACCTAGCGGTGCACCAATTTTAACAAACTGAATTGGTGCGAACCTAACACATAACCCCCCAACACATCAATGTTCAAACACATCGCCATACTTTATAAAAAAAAATACACACATTGAATAAATCGTACCATTTCCCTTTAACAATACCCATCGATACATTTCACTTAACTAACGACACCACTAACATAACAATTTACAAAATTTAAGGTAGTAATGCAACCATTGTAATCTAACGCACCGGTACTGTATATAGAAATGTAACGGGACATATATTGCTCGATTTTTCATAGCGGTCATCTCATTGGATGCCTCGTTCTCATGCTCTATCCTTTACAACATGGTGCATCCTAAAACCAACGCACAATGGGCTTCTACCCACACTGACACATTTCACTTCATGAACCGCACCGCTGGCTCAACATTATATGAAAATTTAACCTAGCGGTGCACCAATTTTAACAAACTGCACCAGTGTGAATCTGACAGATAACGTCCCAACACGTCAATGTTCAAATGCACCGCCATACTTTATAAAAAAAATACATGCACCGAATAAATTGCACCGGTGTCGTTTAACATTACCCACCGATACACTTCACTTAACTAATGATACCGCTAACATAACGATTTATAAAATTTAGCGTAGCAGTGCAACCATTGTAATCCAACACACCGGGACATATATTGCCCAAATTTTCATAGTGGGGCATCCCATTGGATGCTTTTTCCCTATGCTCTATCTTTTAAAACACACTGAGGTACAAAACATCGGTGCTCCACTATCACAGTGGTGCCAGTGTGTTAATAGTAACTCGTTGCACCGCTTCAACTGTGATAATGAAGTTTATCTTAGCGACGTCCATCAGTCCACCAAACACATCAATTTCGTAAAGATAATGTCACCAATAGACAACATGTCGGTGCTCTGGCATACATGACGCGTTGATGCATTTGGTTTAACAAAAGTCATTGTGGATTTGTGCGTTATAAATTTTAACGTTGTGGTGTGTCTTTGTTAACAAGATGAAACAATATTGTTAAAAGCATTTCTTTGGTGCATATATTCCTATGTGACGCACCGCTTAGCAATGTTGTTTTTTTGAGATAGTGCATCGATCGTGGGGCGTATGAACTGTTGAAGGCGCACCCATTTATTTTAAAGATTTTTTTGAAAAAAAAAAGGATTTTTTAAATACACATCATTTATATATGTTTTTGTTTTATAATTTAATTTTTATTTTATCTTTATATATGTGCCTAACAATATTTGTATGTCAATCAGAGACGACGACGACGAGAGCAGTGTGGGGCAATGATAGGTTGAGACATATGGTTTTGTGAGTGAGTGGGAGGCTAGGGAGGCTTACCCTCGCCCTATTTCACAACATACACATGACCTTTTGATGGATATTGTCCTTCTGAATTTTCGTCAGCAGGGAAGATCCCTTAGGGGGAAATCTGCATTGTTACAACATGTGATCTGTCACTGGGATCATGGGAGACATGGGTTCAGGGTTGGTCATGATATGTGGTATCATCCAATGGAGGAGGATGTCTATTTCATCACTGGGTTGTCTAGGAGGGGGGTGTATTTTCCCCATTTCCTTGTGCTATTGCCCGATGTTGTAGGAGAGACCCAGGTGACATATGTGCAAAGATATGTCAGTTTGGATATTCCTTCAGCTTCAGAGTTCCATTTTAAATGTGGTCAGCTGTGGATATGTGCATTTAAAGGAGAGGATGTTAGGTGAATGTGTTATATTCTCTCGTCACTATCACAGTATAACTTTGACAGGCAGTGCATTAGTTTCTCTATGTTGTATTATGTAGAAATTTTATTGCGGGAGCCCCAATTGATTAGGTGGGAAAATGTTTTTTTGAGATAGTTTTGTTTTTCATTAAATCATTGTCGCTCTGTTTTGTCTGGGACGAGATTCTTCCCATTCACATCTGAATTGTATACACTATTTTTTGAGAGGGTTCATGCCACTCGGCTAGAGGTACCCCACTTTTCTGCTAGGCCTATGTTTGATGCACATATGCACATGTGGGGGCAGTTGATGCCTAAGAGGGGCCAACCTGAGTATCTCATTACTTTGATGGGAAGGCCTATTTTTGATTTATTGTCTAGCGAGGATGATAATGTCCTTGATATTGTAGAGTACTTGTATGCGGGGATAGATTGGAGAGGATGTCCAAACATCTGATTTACAACAGAGGAGCCAACATATGAGAGAGGTAATATCATCGTTATGTTTTGATCAATCTATTTGCATATTTTTATATCTTATTTAATGCACATGTAGTTTATTGTAACATTTTGTTTTAATTATCTTATAATTATTATCTATTGTTTTGAAGATATTGGCACATATGTTGAGGATGTGCCTCCCCAACATGAGAATGAGATGATGGAGGAGGTAAAGGAGTAGCCTCCAGTAGTACAAAGACCCCACATGCCATGTAGGCCATATACGAGATTCCAACTAGAGGTGGCAGATGAGTTATGTCGTGTCATGACTAGACATAAAGTTGTACCTGTACCCCCCAGAGACATATTACGGGTATAATAGCTCTCTACTACATGGAGACATTTGCCTCTTGACATGATGATGTTGATGTATCATATTGTTGGTGCCATCAACCTCATTGATACGTTGATGGCTGGTGCTCATGATCACACTACATCTAGCTCATCAACATAGCCATCCACATCCTCTACTCCACCACATGGTCCTTCTCCTCTTCTTGATTCTCCTCCAAACGAGTCAACTGAAACATCTATTGATCGTCCATCCATGTATGATCCTCCTCCTCCTCCTCCTCATGTTTTCCCTTCACATGTGTCTGAACCCGTATCCACATCCAATCCTCGTCCTCCCCCTCTTCCTCTACTTGTGTCTCCATCCGTCGATCATTGTCTTTCTCCTAGTCCACATGTGTCATCATCCACCGATCCACCTCTTCCTCCTCTTCCTCCACACGTGTCACAATATTCTAATGCTTTGGACACTATGATCACATCGAGTACTATTGATGCACATATTCATGATATTGATATAGAGACACTTGATAATGCACTTATGTCGACATTTGTTTATGAGATAACTGTTCTTGATACAGGCTCTACCTTTGGTAGCTGAGAAACTAATGCACCTAGCTCTGGTGGTGGACCTAGATAGTAGTGGTACTCATTGAAATTTATATTGATTGTTTTATATTTGAATGGAGATCTATATATGAGATGTTTATTGCAAATTATGTTCAGATGTAAAACTCCAAATAGTGTTAGAGGCAATGCTTGATAAAAAAATTAGACTTTTTGAAGATACAATTCAAACTTAGTTAAAGGATATTTTTTAAGTTTTAAGAGTCAATTGTAGACAATGGAGGATAGGATTCAAGAAATGGAAAAACAAAAACAATAAACTCAAGAAGGGGAGGTTGAAGAAAATCACAACTTGAGAGATAGGATTAAAGAGCTAAAAGAAACACTAACCAACAATTTGAGCCTCAGTAATCTAGAAAAAATTTTGGATATCAAGCCCATCAAAGAGGAAATGAATAAGCTAATTGAACTAGACCATGAGCATAATAAACGAGCCTTGAACCTTGTAATTTTTGGTATAAAATAACAACAAGAGGAGGATACACCAACAATAGTAAAAGAAGAATTAAAAAATAAATCACAAATTGAAACAACTTACCTCATAGAAGCAAAGAGGTTAGGAAAAATAATTGATCATAAATATAGGTTGATCAATTTCAAAGTAATTTGTAATGACCATAAATATAGCATACTCAGTAAATCCTTGAGTTTAGAAGGGTTGAGAATATTTATAAATGAAGACCTCATTCTCGAAGACCAAGTTGAATTAAGGAAGAAAGTTCAAAAGGTAAAAGAAGCCAGGAAAGAAGGAAAATGGGAAATAATTAGAAATCGAAAAGCTATTGTTAGTGATAGAGACCAGAAGGATAATAATAAATAGGAATTTGGGACACTCGGGATCATTTTTTGGAATTGTCGTGGATTTCCATGGCGCAAAGGTCCTATGATAAGTTGGATGTCGAGTGATATTGATATTATTTTTCTAGTTGAAACTCAGGAGTATGAAGAGTCTAAGGTCCCTAACATAGAAGGATTTTACTTATGGTCAACATGGAACAAAAAGTCCTACTGTATAGGGATATGAGTCATAGCTTGTTATATTAGAAAGATAATTTCTCCTCACATTCAACTTCATAAGATCGACCCTCTCAAAAAACACATTTGGATAGAAATTTCAAAAATCAATGCTAAGAAGATGTATATAGAAATTTTCTATTTTGCACCTATTAATTCTACTTTTTATAAGAAACAATCTAGATAGCGATTGTCCCTATAATAATTTAGAACAAGATATTTATGACTATCCCGATTTTAGCCAAGCTTTATGGAATTATTTTAGAAAAGAAGATTAACGTTTGGATAGAAAGTCAATAAAAGAGCTACAAGCTAGGCCAGATTTAGGAGATATCATTCAACTATGGACCATCTTGTTACCTTTGGGATCAATGCAGAGGAGTTCTGAAATACTAAAACCAATCTTTTTTGTTGCTTTTTTGACTTTAGAAAAGATTTTGACACGGTTCCCAGGAAAAACCTTTGGAATAGGTTGGAAGAAATAAAAGTGTCTTTCGAGTTTAGGGATACTGCAATAAGGCTATATGAGAACATTATTTCCAAATTTAATAACACTGAGGGCTAGTTGAAAGAGATTAACTACAGTATTGGAGTCAAGTAAGATTTTCCCTTGTCCCCTACCCTTTTTGGCATATACAGTGACAAGTTAGAAGATTGATTGGAAGAAGTAGGTTGTGTCAGACCTACTCTCACTAGTATAGTCATCAATATTCTTCTTTATGCTGATGATATCGTTCTTATGGCAAGTTGTCCCCATGATATTGAAAACCAACTAAGGATTTTCGCTCCAATATGGGTATGACTGTTAATACTGACAAGACTAAGGTCATGATCATTAAATCCAATAAGATCAATTATGATGCCTTTGTATATGACAACAACAAATTGGAGGAAGTGACTTCATACAAATATATTGGAATCAATATTCACCACAAGCTCAACCGGAATTATAACATTGAGAAAATGATTACTAGGGGATGAAAAGCTTATTATCGGCTTGAAAATAATTGTAAATCAACCGATCTTTGGATATGGGATAAGAAGATACTCCTTTTTGAGACTCTTGTTACGCCTATTATTCTATATGGATGCAAAGTCTGGGGATGCAATATCTCTCGTGAATGCCGGAGAAAGATAGAGAAAATCCAAAATAATTTTATAACCTATAATCTCAAAATTAAAGAAACACACCCTATCCCATCCTCCTCTTAGAGGTAAGCCTTTCCCCCATTGAGAGCAAAACTATGACTACATACCTAATGTATAAGAACAAGTTAAACAACATGGAAGACAAGAGGCTTCCTAAAATTGCTTCAAAATCCAATCGTAACCACCTTCGACTCAAGCAAGGATGGCATAAATATGCCCAGTCTTGGCTAAGCTATTAGAGAATCATGGAAGACACCATTTTGCAAAATAAGGATACTATTTAAAATATTATTAAATTAAAATTTAAGGAGAAAATGTGGTGTGATAAAGAGTTAGAGGAAAAAAGAAAATTAAGGTATTATAAGTATGTAATCAATCCTAATCTAGAAGATCAAAATTATCTCTTTGTTTTGACAAGTGTAAAGAAAAAAATAAGCCTTGCTAAGATAAGAACAAATTCTCACGAGCTCCATAGTGAAACTGAGTGTTGGTCAATTCCTAAAATGCCATGGGATGAAAGAGCGTGTTGCCTTTGTGACACTAAGAAGGTTGAAGATGAAAAACACTTTCTCTTAGATTGTTCACCCTATACCCAATTTATATCTCAATTTCAAAATATTTGTCACACTACCAATCTTCCTAACTTTTTAAATCAACAAAACTATGGTGATCTTGGAAAGCTTCTCTTAATGCCATATATAATGTTTAACTGTTGTTAAAGGTGAATTGTTTGTTGTCCAACAAGATGCAATATGTTGATTAAACGTGTTTAGAAACAAAAATACTTAAATATGACGAGTGAAATGATTTTGATTTAAATAATTATGTATTTTTCATATATTATAATAATAACATTATAACATAATTATTCACTAATAATAATGTTGATGATGTAATACTGATGCTATTTTTTTAGTTTTTATTATTCAAAGATTACAAGACAAAGTTATAATATAATTGTTCACTGAAATAACAATGATTATATTTTATCAATATTTAATTTTTCCAAATATTTTATTAATTTATATTATCCAACTATTATAATATATAAAATTTATTCAATTACATTTAAAATAATAAATATAGAGAATAATGATACATTTTCGATGAAATGGTTTCACAATGTTTTACTCTAATACAAACTTTATGAATATTTGATTAAAAAATGATATCACCCAACATTTTATAATTAGTATTTTAAGAATTAGTAAAATTGACAAAGGATTCTATACTTTTATATAAGTATGGATCATTAAAAATTTCCTTAATTCTAACTAGGCTATAGAAAATTATTCTTTTAGAATTTTCATGTCCTTCCTATATTGACACTTATTTCAAGGAGAATGAGAAAACAATTATTAATATACATTTATATGATTATAAAGCTAAATGATGGAAATACACATATGTATTTTCTACAATGGTTCACCCTCAACACAGAGGGTTAGTATTCAAATAAGAGGTTTGATGAAGCCTACCAACTACCAGTTACAAATAAGGACTCATAACAAGATTAAGAAGACTCCAAACTTTATTTTGGAATCTGTTTGTTGGTTTGATGGAGCTACACAAAATAATGGTTTACTTTGTGGGGTAGGGGGTATTCTAAAGACTACAGGTAGTACTTCTCACAGATGGACTTTAAACTGTGGGTAGGGCTCAAACACCAAGGAGAAAATCCTTGGGGTATGGGCATATTTAATCTTAGGACATCGGTTAAACATTGCACATCTACATGTCCCAGGGGATTCAAAGATTGTTATAGATTGGTTAAACCACAACTGTAGTTTACAAGTAACCTCTCTTATGGGCTGGATGACAAAGATCAGAGAACTCATTATTCTCTTCACCATCATCAAGTTTGATCATATATACAGGGAAGAGAATATGGAGGTTGATGCTCTATCAAAGCTTGCATTACAGGTACCGGAAGGAAGGATTCATTACAACAAATGGTAGGATGGCCATGAGGGCCCCCCACTTTCTTTACATATCTATCCATGATCGACATAGTTGATGGACCAGTCTCCTATTTGATACATCAGAGCTGATACTTTAAACTAAGTTTTTGGTCGACAAATCAATATTGGATATCTATGTAATCTGTTTTTGGATAGTTGGCTGAGGAGGGCAATAGACTTAGTTGTATACACTTTGTAACTTTTGGGTGGGCCACATTTCTTCGTTGTTATACTTTACTTTGGACTTGGTGATATTTTTTTTGATCAAAGTTCACATATTTTTGGAGGGTGGTTATATTAGTAAGCTATGATTGTATATTGAGAACAACATATATTAATATATTGAGAAATTTTTTGTTGGAAAAAAAAAGTTAAATGATGGAGTGGAATAGGTGAAGGCCATGATAGTTGCACTTGTTAAGGTGGGGAATGTCATCGAAGTTGGTAAAGCCAAGTACACCACAAGTACTATAGATGTTGCACAAAGTTATTTTGTTGGAATTGTCCTTAGAATTCATCAAAGTAAATATATATTTATTTGAATTTTGATTTTCTCAAACAATAAAAATTTTGAGGTTTGAATATTTTTTAATATATTTATTTTTCGTTAAATAAAATACAATTTAAAATAAATATTTACTATTGTACGCCACCAACTTTGTGATATCTCAATTAATGCTTAGTAAATAAAAGGTTAACATAAACATATTTTAATACAATACAACATAAATTTGCTATAATAAACAATAAATATGACAATGAAAATATATCAAAACCAAATCTTATGCTTGTACGTCTATTTAATGTATTTTCAATATGGTGGTTGTAAATGGTTGTTAACTTTTCATATCCAACATAATTATAAAATGAAGGAAAAAAAAACATAATTGTCCATTATAGATATCCATAATAAAATGACACATCCACAATATAATTGTCCAAACAAATCGTTTACCTGAAATCAGTCTTCGTTGCCACTACTGTAATTATCTTTCTCTCTTAGCATTGTAACATTGTTGTTCTCAAAAAGATGTTTAGATCTTAGATCATGTCTTGGTACTAACCACCAATATCCATCAAACACATCTGGGTAAAAAAACACTTGGTTGCAATGTTTTGGGAAAACATAAGGGACCTTACTTTCAACCCACATTTTTTTAGAGTTAATACATATTCGCCCACTATCACGATCTTCCTTCACATTTCTCCGGTCGAACGTATCCCACCACTTGCAACAAAAAATAACACATTGAAATGACGAGAAACCCACTTGCACGATCTCTTGTATCTTTCCAATGTAACCTAACTTCCCCTTTATCAAGTTTTCATCACGATGACCAACACGACAAGATAGGTCGAAATCAACCACCACTCCAAAATCTTGTGTCATGTGGCCTTCATAAACATACTTGGTGCATAAATGATGTCCATATGCCCACATAGATGGGAAGAAATGCACCTGTAAAAATGTGAACAAAGAACGATGTCATATGTCTAATAACCGAAGCATTAATAAAAACATAATACACGTTACAATTCAAATGTGCAATATTATAAATAAAATGTGGTACCAAGAGAGGTTATTACAGAATTGTTGCACCCGATCCCTATGTTTAGTTCATCTAGATCTTCTCCACACAGGTTACGACCGGACACTGCATATTTCTCTTGTATCTGGTCAACCACCAAACTGTTGGGACATATTTTTGGCATATTTTCTTTTAAATGACCAAGATAAGGCACACTTTTACCATTCAACCATCTAAATGCTTTCTTGTCACTGTCCCATTTCCTTCTTTTATCTTCATACAACGCGACCCATGGTTGTGTTGCGTATGTGTTGTAAATAACAAATTTATTGATGGCATCCATTTCTAAATTCGTTGATGTATACAAAAATTCAAAACAAATAGCATGATAGCAAATATATATTATCAACTTAAAGAATGAATTTATTGATGGTATCAAAATTTCTAAATTCGCTGATGTATAAAATAATTCAAAACAAATAGCATGGGATGAAATATATTTTATCAAATTCAATGTAAACAATTTCTCTGTACTAAATTGACAAAATATAGCTGACTTAATCTTTATAAAGTGCCTTTTTCCATTCATTTAGAGTAGCTTCCCTTACCTTTTGTCCTCATCTTAATGGTCGTCCCAAACGATTAACCCTTATGTGTCATCAATTTGCTTGATGTACTCACTGGCATAATATAATGACTTGTATACTATGTACCCCTCTGCCATAGAGCACCCCGATTTTTCTCTTTGTCGAACAAACCCCCTCAATTTTTTCATGTACCTCTTTAAGAAGAACATCCAATGACATGAGAGCACCCCAACTAATTCAACCTCATTAGGTAGTTGAATTATAAGATGGACTTACAAGTCCATAAAACTCGTGGGCAGTTCATTCCCAAACATACAAACAATCTTAGCTATCTCTCGACGTCACTGTGGGATATTAACCATATGAATATCCCTTTATGTGATCTAATGTACAAATGCAGATGATTTTGATATGGAATGTCGCAAGTCTTGGGGGAAGTCATGGTTCACACAACCACACACGAACAAAGGATAATGACACTACAAAATAGACACACACATCATTAGTCTCCATAAGACTATGAGTGCATAACATATTTTTACCGATGTCAGTATAGAACTAGAAGAATCATGTATTCAACATACACACTCTTAGAAGGTTCAGATGGTCATGTGATTTCAACCTCGACAAATTCCCATCTACAATGAAGCAACGTCGTAGAGTCAACCCATATAAAGAAGGTGCCTTTACACCCAATATAACATCCTTTGCCATAGAAAGATCATATTTATTCAAAATCCATGGGACATCACCTTCTTTAAAAGACCAAGAGGGACCAAACTCTCCTCTAGTTTCGTTTCTTGGCCAATGTCTCTTTTTAGTATTCGAAGCAATAATATATCTCCTAACAACCATTGTGTTTCTTTTATTCCATGATATGTGCCTCCATAAAGAATATGAAACATTTTTGAATATATGCATGGGATCTAGTAAGTGGCCAATCTTAAGATGCTCCTAATATGGAATCTCATAAAATACAGATTTCCTTTTCATCTCAATGGGCGTTTTCTCAACATAGGTGTCAAAAAATTTAGGATCATTGAACATAGGTTCCCCATTTGAATCAGAGAATTATTCCATTTCCTTATTCTTCTTTGTGTCATATTCCCTATTCCAATATGTCAGTGTCATTATTTCAGGTCTCCAGGTTCTCTCTAGTTTACCATTGAAAGAAGATGCAACTCTTCTATAAGGGTGGCCTTCTCAGAGGAATACCCTCGAACAATCGTACAATGGCTTTCATAGGTCATTGGACCACCTAGTCTTTATAGAAGGTCGATAACGTTTACATCAATGATACCCTTTCGTTACAAGACCTACGATGTTAACACATACATAGCATTAGTGTCAAAAATATAGTTGCACCAAATGAAGTATGCCAAATAAAATTACAGATATAAACAAATCAATGAACATGCTTACTAGAGCAAATTCCTAGTCGTGGATAATCATGCGTAGTGTATGAACATATGCCATACAATGTAAAAGTCCTCTCCATTGGGATGATTCTTGATACATCATATACATGTATCCCTTCCCATAATTGATTAAATTCATCGATCAATGGTTGGAGGTAGACATCCATTCTCTTCACTTGTCTTCTACCCAGGATTATAAGAGCCAACATAAGATGTTCATTCTTCACGAAAAATCATGGGGGGGTATTGTTATTGATCACTACCACTGGCCAAACATAATACTTGGTGTTTTGGAGGAAATGCGTGTTAACTCTATTCATAGCTATGCTCAATTAGAGGCTATGCACTTCATCCTTGAATTTATCAGGCCATGTGTCCTCTACATGCTTCATGGCTATTAAATCTGTTGGGATTCACATAACTCTTGACTCACTTCTATGTGAGGCATGCCGCCCCTGCAACATGGCTAATTTTTTGCAACGAAAGAGCCTTTGAATCCTTGGAATTATAGGCATGTGCCTCAATATCTTATGAGGAGGACCATGTGCCTTACACTTGTTTTTTGATTTATAGTACTTGTCATGCCCACATTTTGGACACATGTCTTTGTTTGCATATTCATTTCTGTATAAAATACAATCATTCATATATGCATGGTATGATATGTACTCAACACCCAACATTTCCAACATTTTCTTTGCCTCTGTGCAACTATCAAGCAAGCGATTATCACTTGGAAGTACCTTAGCTTTGAATAACCTGCAATTAGTGGGCAACAAAATTTTACACTATCATTAAGCATGAATAAAATCAACCCTTTTATTCCTTCATTATGTGGCATGATTGCTTAAAAATTTAGGGGACTTAATGGTTATTTACCTCAAAAGTGTTTTGAAACATGCGTTTGACATACCATACATTGCTTTCAAGTTGTACAGTAACATTGTTGTCCCTAGCTGGGTAGACCTTGTAGACTCATGTACCAGACAAAATAGAGGGGTGGTGGAAGCATATTTCAGGTTTTCGTAGAAGGTATCTACGACATCAACATCATCCCCTAGTTCATTTTGTTGGAAAGCATCTAACAACATTCCCTCCATGAGATGGGTATCCTGCAAGAAATCATCCACACCAACCTCTATATCATTGCTTTCATCCCCAACATGTGACAAACTAGTGTTACTATAGATGTTTTGAATTGGTGACTTAGGACGTAGTGGAAATTGAATAGGTGGTTGTTTCAACCATTCTTGGTATGCTTCCTCTTCGAGCTCTTTTCGTTTAGCAGCAAGCTCGCGACTTGACATCATAGTGGGGTGCAACGGTAGATGGTAGATAGGTCGCTCATCATCAAAATCCTAATTGTAAAAATATTGAACATTACATTGATAATATTAGTGACACAATGCTTTTAACATGTTCAAACATTATACCAAACACTTATTAGAAGCATGTAAATTTTCTTCCCAATAATAAACATGAAACCGACCCCTTTAAAAAAAAAAACGGCGAATTAAGAAACACATTTACATTAGTTCCATTAAAAATCCAAAAATACAATTACTCAAACATCTTTTTCTTACACCCTACGTGGTTGTCTACATAAAATAGATCAGATTCACGGTGTAATACCGTTGACCCAGGCTGGTTGCTGGAAGATGACATGTTAGGATTGGTAGGGTAAATAAGCTATCCATTTTCTTCAAACATCTGCTTGTAGTATCTTTCTCCTGATAAGAGCTTGCATAATTTTGGGATCACAGGAATATCTTGAGCATCTGAACTCGATCTTGAATCTTGATCCTGCAAAATTCAATGAACAATTATTAAACTGCACTTGCATACATAACATAAATTAAATGAGACAAATAAATTATCATTAAAATCTAGATGTATTGCAATCAACGTGAGAGAACTTGAAGGAGTTCCAAAGATACAGAATGAGGAGACGTTGGAATATGAAGAATTGGCCATTTGATATTGTAATTCTTTTTTTCTCGCATTTGATCCAAAAACTGTCATCTTGGGTAGCATAGAACAATCTAACTTCAAAAATAACTTTGAATAAATTTTATAACTTGACAGTACACTTAGAAAATCATTGCTTTTTTCTACAATATCATTTTTTTTTTCTGCCTGGCTATACAAGAAATATCAATATGGCTTTATGAAACATGAAAATGTTACTCGATCCCTGAAAATATCCTCCTCAAACATAGAAAATGTGAATTTGATGTTCAATCCCTCTCTCACTCTCTTCCTCCTTCCCTCCCTTCTCTCCCTATATCCCCCCCCCTTTCTTTTGCATCAACTCCTCTCTCCCCCTCACTTTTTATCCCCCTCCCTCTCTCACTCACTATATCCCCTTCCCTCTCTCCTCCCATCTCTTTCCCCCACCGGTGCACTTTATCATTTGAAAATGTACCGGCGCATATGTATAAACAAAACACATCGGTGTGTTTAATTGAGATAAGAACCGGATATTGACCTCTGTTATTGCCTCCGCAAAGAAAAACCTCCGAAAACTTTAAATATGGATCTTTGGATTTTCATTATGAAAATGTAATTGTCTTACATTGCGTTATTAATTACACACTGTCTCGGTACATGATTAATTATACGTTGCACCAATGTGTTTCAAACAGTCTATCGCACCGACTGAAGCAAGTTAGAGAAATAATGTGTGCTTACTATCAATACTTTGAAATTTATTAGGAAAATAAAGCGGTGTGTTATGCATAGCACACTAGTGTCCTACACATGAAATAGCGTACTGGTGTGCTACACACGAAATAGTGCACCGGAAAACGTAACTTCCGAAAAAATAGCGCATGCTTTTATCATCAATACACCAAAATATACAACGAAAAAATGAGTGGGAATTTGAGTTTTTGTGTTTATAGAGGAAAACCCTATTCATTGTTTTGTTGTTTGCCAAACTTTAGAGAGGATATTTGTGCAACAAATATTTATCGGCAAAGATTTCCGAGTGGGTGGATTTTTTTTTAAGAGCCAAATTCAAGGGGGAGTATTATAGATCACATAAAAATTTTCTGAGGAGAAATTTTAGGTATACGATTTCATTCTATTAATCATCTTGATCATTCTCCTATTTGATTCGAACAATTTTCAGTGCATTCCCAAACAAAAAAAAGGGTTTCATGGTTACCTTCAATATTGGAGGCCCTAATTTCCTGACCGTTCTTTTGTTTTCTCCTTCTATATTTCACAAGAAGATTTTTTTAAGCACAATTTCTTTATAGGGTTTGGTTATTTATATATGAGAGTTTCCTATCCATTGCAATGAAACCACTCACTGCATTGGATTCTAAAATGTCATGTTGTTATCCATTTTTTGTTTTTAAAAAACTCCTTCACGGTGACCAGTGCAATATGTACACAATAAGAACACATGATTGTATTTGTTTGTAAACAAAACTGCCTTATTTCAATTCAAAATATTATTAAAAATCCTTTTTGCGGTCGATGGTGCTCATTTTACTGAAACACGCACTCGACTGCATTATTTACAAATCCCACCACCGAGTTTAAAATGGAAAAATTATTGTTTTATATGGAAATCGCCATTTCTTAAATTTCTTTAGTGCTTGACTATGCATAAAAAATACTACTTAGGAAACCGTGCTTTTCTTAATTAAGAAAGCACCAGCGGAATATAAGAAATTGTAAAATGTTTTCAATTTTTCCACAACAATGTTATACTATATTGGTGTGTATATGTATGTATGACACACCAGTGTGTACAAGTTTTTTTAATGCCCCAATGCATACAAGTTTTGTTAATTCCCTAGTGTGATTATCTTAATATACGCATCAAGATCTTATTTTTTTTAAAATAATAATTTTATATCTTTTTTTCCAGGGAGATTTTGAAACTTCTAGGGGACAGACCAAGGGAAAACAAAGACATGTTGGTAGGGATGTCCAAAAAAGTGTAGAAGAAGATGTTAAAATAAATGAACATAATTTCGTTGCAAGAGGAGCCATCCCAACTACAATGTGCATCGGAGGTATGCAATCATGTTTTTATTCTTTTATGTACATTGAATTTAAGTATCGCGTGAAATACTAATTTTCAATTGTTTTGTTGCAGAAAAGAAAAGCAAATAGAATCCATTCATCACATAAGACACGATGACGAGGAATAAAATAGTTGATCACAAACTTTGCGAGTATTTAAGTTTTTAGCCTTTCTTAAGATTTCATATTTGTTGTGATATTTATACTTAAATAATTAATTACACTTGTCCATGGATGTCTTCTACTAAACATATAAAAATGAGCCAACCCATGAATTGATAAAAATTGGGTTAAGTATGGGTTGTGAGTATACGTTGAAGAATGAAAGTTTAATTGAACAATTTGTAAGTAGCTATGTTGTTTAACTTTCCTTGTTTTATAATTAATGAAAAACAAGAAAACTTTATATTGATTATATCGACTATGCTTTGTCATGTCGTATTAAACATGCAGGAAACAAAGTATGGAATGCAAACATCAGAGGAGATTTTGATAGAATTCATGAAGCATGGCTTCGAAAGAATGTGTATTGTTTATGAAAGACGCGGTGCTAAGGTATGTTTTTTATTTTATTTTCACAATCATGTATATTCTACTATATGTATAAATGTAGAGATACTTATTACAATTTATTTCTATGATTGTAGATGGAAGATGAAGGGGCAGAACATAAAAAACTAGACGTTCACCAAGAAAACATTATGTTAAAAAACCAAAGTACAATATCACCTACAAATGATGAATAAATGAGGCATGCACACAACTCGAACAATGTCAACGGTTCAACTGATGAATGACAATCAATATAATTGCATGTTACTGCAAGTTGTATATTTTGGAATATTTGTCTTTGAAAATCAGGGATTTTGTTTAATGTACTTGACATATTGTCCCAATTGCATGAGGACATGTTACCAATAAGTGTAAAAATTACAAATTGGTTGCAATTTGATTATTGTACGAGACCTTTACGTTGTCCCTTTTCGTATGACAATGGGTCTCTTATTCATATATAATAAAATGGGTTTCTTATTTCATTGCATTGTCGAATGTTGTAAAATGTTGTGTTCCTGAATAAATAATATGCGGATGATTTACATTGATACAAATAACAAAGGTGTAATTGGTTGAATAACACATTTATGCAATTAGATTATTGAAATGCAATAACATAAATATAAAACAATATTATTATAAAAAAATATATGATTTTAAAATAATTTATCGACAATTTGTAAAAAACATTGAATTAAAATATATACATATCAGTGCATTGTATTATTTTGAACTCACTAGAGCCATAATATAGACATCAATGTGTTTTGATGAGCCATACACACTAGATTATAACAACGCACTGACACATACTATTGAGAAAACACACTGTTCCGTAAGCGAAATAACACACACTAATATTTATCATTTCAGAATTGTATGGTACTCATGTTTGAAATATTAACCGATGCGCTAATTTTTTTATCGTACCGATGCATTATGTTTATTATGCGCACCATGAAGCTGAATATTATTTATGGATTGGTGCCTTTACTATATTATATGCATCGATGCATTCTAAAAATAATTCTGCCGACATATCGGTACGTACTAATTATAGAAGCATTGGCGCACATTCTATATTAAACACATAGAGTCTCCAAAGAACATTATCACACCAGAGATAACTATAACTTAACTGCACTGGGACATACTAATCCTAAAGTGCATTGGTGCTAACTATAATTTGATCGCGCCGAGAGGATAAATCCTAAAGCGCATTGATGCATCATAAGAGAAGAACGTGGAACCAATGTGTAGTAATTATAAGAGCATCGATGCTCTGCATACAATGAAAAAGGTAGAACCGGTACACAATAGTTATAAACGCACCATGGATTTTTTTTATTATATTCAAGTCCAAGGCATTTTTCATTATATTACTTGACAGTTTGTTTTATTATATTAATGTATGAGTGTGGGTTTTTCAATAGTGCATCGGTGCGTTTTGACAAGAAATACCCTGAAAAAAAACCTCCACTACAATCTCCACCCGCCCAATTTTTTTTAGTTATATAAAACATCCGCTAAAACCTCCACAACCAATAGAGAGGTTGGGTTGTAGCAGAGTTTTTTTTGAAAATTTTGGCAAATTTTGTTACACTAAAAACCTATGCGAGAAGGTGTTCTCCTTGTAGTGTGTGGAGTATAAGGAGTTGGTATTTATTATTCTGAATGGACTTACTCCATCTTGGATGCTTCTTATCCAAGGTGTCTGTGCTCATGAGACTTTGACATATTTTGCAAAGCTTTAGGATAACCTTGTGCATGTAACATCCCCAGTTTTAATCCCAGTAAATTGCAATGTAATTGTGCAAATGTGATTTAGGCTGGCGAGCCAATATATTTTGGGTCACAGAACTTGTACAAATCGATATGTCTAAGGGGTAAGTTGTGTAATTGTACATTGGAATTATTAATAAAAATATATTGTTGGTTGCGATATGAGAGGGACGATAACATTTGGGGGCCTATTATTCCACAAGAGAGGGGGGTAAAGGGGATCCAAGGGAAAACCCATGTCATTTTCCTAAGTTAATGTGTATTTACCATCCAATCCTTCTTTGAATTCTTAGACACTCAATCATTGAATTCGTGTAACAGGTTGGGTAAGGGAGTCAAATCACCTAGTCATGATAGCAAAGGTTGAGTACAAGAAAGCATGGGGGAAGTGTGAGAGTCAAGAAATCATCTTGGGGAAGAGTGAGAGTCAAACAAGCATGGAGGAAGAGGAAAATGAAATTAAAGCAGGAGAGAGGACAATTTTACAATGCTGATTTTTTGACAAAAAGGGAGAGGTAGGTGTTGGAAAAGAGCACGAGTCTTGTTGTGTATGAGAACAACCATGCAAGGGATAAGTTTTATGTTGGAAATGTAGGTTGTGTGCATGTAAGTGAGTTTTATTATTGTTAAATGTCATGTTTTATTGCTGTGTATTACTCTATAATTTAATGTTTGAATATTGTTGGAACACCATGTTTTCCCCCAATCTATAATTATAACTATGACTTAATGTTGCCATGAGCTGCGATAGGAATATTTGTCCATTATAAGATTAGAATGGGCATGTTCAAGATCTCTCTCTCTCTCTCTCTCTCTCTCTCTCTCTCTCTCTCTCTCTCTCTCTCTCTCTATATATATATATATATATATATATATATATATATATATATATATATATATATA
>JZKD02S1901954.1:229201-250724 GCA_000966675.3 Picea glauca | reverse complement strand
AGAGAGAGAGAGAGAGAGAGAGAGAGAGAGTATACATGATTGCATAAATAAAAAAGTGTACCATAGAAGCGATTGTTTCATAAACAATACACATTCTTTTGAAGCCATGCTTCATACCATCTCTCAAAATATCTTATGTTGGATGCACTTGATACTCTGTTTCCTGGAGGTTTAATACACCATGACAAAACATAGTTGATATAATCAATATAAATGTTTCTTGTTGTTCCATTAATTATAAAACAAGGGAAGTTAAACCTACTTAGAAATTTCTAAGTTAAACAACATAGCTACTTAGAAATTGTTCAATTAAACCTTGATATTTCAACATATACTCACAACCCATACTTACCCCAATGCCTATCAATTCTTCAGTAGTTGGCTCATCTTTGTATGTTAGCACCTATTAGAAGACATCCATTGATGAGTGTAAGTTAATGATTTAAATATAAATATCATAACAAATACACAATTTAAGATCGATAAGATCGAAATATTAAGTACTCACAAGCTTTGCGATCAATTATTTTATTCCTCTTTGTCCTGTCTTATGTGTTGAATGGGTTTCGTTTTTTTATTTTCTACAAAAAAACAATTGAAAATTAGTATTTCATGTGATAATTAAATTCGATGTACATAAAAGAATAAATGAATGATTACGTACCTCTTATGCACACTGTAATTGTTGGGATTTCTCCTCATGCATCTGGAAAAGATGCTTTTGATAAAGTCAACCAAATGGGTGAATACCGAACACTTTCACCAGATCAAACGATTGTACAGAGATGGAAGTATAAGCCAACTTACCTTTGGTTGGTGAATTTAAAATTTGCTTGAAGAGGCAATTGTGTTCATTTATTTTACCATATCCTTGTACACGTTTTTGGACATCCCCACCATCATGTATTGATTTTCCCCTCATTTGTCCCTTGGAATTTCCATGACATGACTTAACCAACACACATCATTAATTTAAACCTACAAATAAATCAAAGATATTAAATTTTTAATATAAGTTAAAGAACTTGCCTTGTTGTATTGTTGGGATGAACTACCATCGCGCTCGCTACAACAAGTTGTTTTCCTTGAACTTCTATCGACCATATTCTATCAAAAAAGGACAGGAATCATGAGATATAAAAACTATGAACGCTTTTTACAAAATAAGATTAATAGAAGCACCGATGCTCTATAAATTAATATAATCATGACTGATATATTCATTAATAAAAGCATCGATGTTCTATTAATTAACAGAAGCACTGGTGCCTCATTACTGTTTATTGCACACTTCCAAACATGTGAACAAAAATATTTTTACTTTTCAACTCCATGGTGCTGTTGAGAAGAACATGAGCACCAATGCGCTTTGTTATTGGGGGAGCATCGATGCGCTTTGTTATTAGGAAGAGCACCGATGTACTTTGTTATTGGGGGAGCACCAATGTGCTTTGTGATTGGGGGAGCACCAATGCATTTTTTTTATTGGGGAGCATCATGATGCATTTTAGTTCTTATAAAATAAAAAACAATATTTTAGTATTTTATATTAATAGCGGTTATCGGAAGCCCTGGGGCATTATGTTTTGGAGCACCGGTGCACTTTGTTATTGGGAAGAGAACCAATACACATGATCAACTTAGGAGCACCGATGTGCATGGTCGACTTAGGAGCACCAGTGTTGCTGACGTGAACATGCACACCAGTGCATTATTCATGTACAATGTACATCGCGAACTGCGAAATAATTTTTTAAAAGAAAACTAACAACGACACGGTTTAGGATCTAATGCAATGAGTGATATTATTGCAATAGATACCAAATGCCCCATATACAAGTAAATAAATCCTATAAAAATCTATTTCTTAAAAAATATTCTACTTGTGAAATATAGAGAGGAAAACTAAGAGAAACAACCAGGAAGCTATGGATTCTAATACTAAATGTAAGTGTGAAACCCTTTTATTTTTTTTATAATGCACTAAATATGTTTGAATCAAATAGGGGAAAGATTGATATTATGGATAGAATAAAATCACATACATGAAATTTCTCCTCTGCAAATTTGTATGTAAATTTGTCTCTTCAAAAAAATCTATCCACTCCAAAGACTTTGCTTGTAAATCTCTCTTGCACAAGTCTGCCCTCTAAATTTTGTCAAAATAATGAAACAATGAGTAGGGTTTTCATTTATAAAAGCATACATTTTGAAAATATAAAATTCCCTCTCATTTTTTTGCTTTGTATTTCGATGCATTAATTCGATTTGGTATTTTTTTTTAATTTTACCCTTTAACGGTGTGCCTGACAGTAATATGCATCGGTGCATTTTTCTATCGGGACGCACTGGGGTTGTATTGGTTTCTAAGCACATCATGGAAGGTTTATGGTTTTAAAATTATTTTCTTTTGTTTGAAAACTGTTTTTTCCAGTGCATTTGTTATTAAGGGAGAATTGGTGCACTTTGTTATTGGGGAAGCATTGTTGCGCTTTGTTATTGGGGAAGCACTGTTGCACTTTGTTATTGGGGGAGCACCATTGCACTTTGTTATTTGGGGAGCACCAGTGTTCTTTTTTATTGGGGGAGCATCGAGGCACTTTGTTATTGGGGAGCACCATGATGCATTTTATTTCTTATAAAATAAAAAACAATATTTTAGTATTTTATATTTATAGCGGTTATCGAAAGCACCGGGGTGTTATGTTTTGGAGAATTGGTGCGCTTTGTTATTGGGGGAGCACCAATGCACTTTTTTATTAGGGGATTACTGAAAATATTTTAGTATTTTATATTAATAACAGTTATCGACGTGCTTTATTTGTTAAGAACCAGGGCGTTGTGGTTTGTAAGAGCATCGGTGCACACAGTCGACTTAGTACCGCCGATCCACATGGTTGACTCAATGCACTGATGCACACGGTCGAATTAGGAGCAACAATGTGCCTGGTTGACTTAATACATTGGTGTGCATGGTCGACTTCAATGCACCGATGTTAAAAAACTCCACAAAAACCTCTGCCCACCCGCCTCCGTTATAAATGTATAAGGGATAAATTATTCAGGGGCGCTCCATAAAAACCTCCGCTAGAAGGTGTTCTCCTTGTAGTATCTCTCAGGAAGGCATCTTCAGAAGGAGTTGTTCATAAATTTCTATGAACTTGTTGTAATCCGAAGAAGAAATCTTGATTTGACTAAAGCTCAAGCAGTTTAGAAACCCGCGTAGATACGAGATGTTGATTGGCATGAATGTCCACTATCTGATCCATCATACAAGCACATTGCCTCGTTATTGATAGGTGTGGACATAATTCCATGCCAGCTTTCTGATTCATCATGCCCCATTGACATGTTGTGTAATAGGATACATACACGTGGTAGTCGGATACAGGTTGGATCCGTAGTTGCTAACGGTAAAGTTCAAGAGGGATCAACCAAATGCCAAGGATCAAATATTGATACTTGATGGATGGTCAAGATTTATCCTTGGCATTTGGTTGATCCATCTTGACCTTTACCATTAGAAACTTAGCATTATAAATATTTGATCCTAACTATGCATTAGATATCGACGGTTGGGAGGGCCCGTTCAGAAGATCACTCGTGGGATGAGGTTTGGGGGAAGTGGATTACCCAAAATCATTGTGGGAAACAGGTTTCAAGAATATCTTGTAGCGGGGTGTTGTGTCATCCAGAAGATGTGAGTCCGACGAGGTAAGATCGATAGTCTTATGGGATGCAGACTTTGGAAAGAATCTGTGAGTAGGCTAAGTTGACAACCTGATGGTGCGAGTCTGATAGGCTTGCGGGAGATCAGATTCAAGATGATTTTCCCTAAAGGTAGAGTCTAATGGAGGGAGTCTGATAATATTGCATGCTTTGGAATTTGAGAAAGTCAATAAGTTTGGGAAGTAGTTTGTTCCAAAATGAATACTCCAATGGGGAATTCCCAATAATCTTGTGGCCCTTATGTCATAGCAAAGCTAGAGAATGGTAAGATTTGAGAACCCAATAGTGTTGCATTCTATGGAACCTTGAAAGTTGAGCTCAAAGGCTTGGAAATCGGTTTGAGGCCAACATATTTAGCCATGTTGTAGAAGAAAATACATGTTAGTTGATATGTGTGCCGAATATCCATGTGGATCCGAGGTGGATTTTGGCAGAAGAAGACCTAGGAATCTTTAAAAGGCTATATCTCACTAACCCGAGCTCAGATTTGGGGTGAAGTTATAGTCATTAGAAATATATCAAAGAGAAGGATAGATCCATGAACCTAGAATCGAAGGTTGGATGAAGGTTGATCCAGGTGGATATCGGTGGCCACCCAGATTATCCACTGGCTCAAAACATAGTTTTCCATCTTGACAATTTTCTACATTTTTTTGGGTCTTGAACTTCTGGGACCGTTTTGAGGCCCTAAATGATTTGTTTTTGGCATGGCAACGTCTAGAAAGTAACATAGGGTAGATGTTATGCTAAACAAAATGTGTATTTCTTGTCTATATCTTTCCGAATGTATATCGAACGCCCCAAATGGAGATCTCATGCAAAAGTTACTCCCTCGGGAAGTTGACGTATCAACTACCCCCATTGAGGCCCACAAACCTTTTGACGTTTGATCTTCTAGGGTTAGGGTTTTGGATGTTTAGGGTTTTCTCATTAATACTTTATGTTAAAAATTCCTTTTGAGCCTCATTGTAAACATCTCTTCTCAAAGATAAGCTACCACCATTCTAGTGAGTTCAATTCACTTTGTATTTTTACAGTTTATGTAGATTTCATTCATTAATAGAAATTGAGTATTATTGTATCTTTGTGTTCCTTACAATATATTCATGTGTTTCTTTGTTATATATTTGCCTTCATTTCGTTAACAACATAATCCATATCAGTGGTATCATAGTAGTATGCTCCTGGTCATTTCTTAGTGCATGTCCTTGACGAGGTCAATGTATAGAGAGTTGGGTCTCAAGATAGATTCTCTTGAGGAAAACTGCTCTTGCCAACCCAAGAGAGATGAGGGAGCAAGAGATCCTATAAATTTGTTGCTCGTGGAAGTCCTTGCGCAACAAAGGAGCGAGATGATGAATAAATTTTCCCAAATCCTTCGATGGCTGCCGGTAACAACAGATGCATCTTCGTCAAGTGGCCACTTTGGAGGTGCTTCCCCCTTCAAGGTACAAGTTAATTTTAATATTCCCTATTTTAAGGTTATATAGATGCAGATGCTTTGGAAAAGTGATTAGACCTACTAGAAGTTTATTTCGTTGTTCACAAATTTTCCAATAGGGAAAATATCACCTTTCGCTTCTGAAGGTTGTCCCCCATGTCAAACATTGGTGGGAGACTTACTGTGAGAAAAAATCCATAGAGGAGTCTAGAACATTTGGGGTTGAGATCACTTTGGACTCTTTTATGGATGATGTCAGGGAACAATATTACCCTGTTGGAAACTATGATGACCAATAGATGAGATGGACCACACCACGTCAGGAGAGGGACCAAATAGTGTCGAAGTTCACAAATACCTTCCATATCTTTTTTTTTTTTTTTAACTAGAACGATTATGTTGCATTAATCGGCTTCAGGCAAACCTGAATCAGAAAGTTACATATTTGAAGAAGGTTGGTGACCTCTAACAGTGCTTCCAACCTTCTTGTGAACGTCTTGGGAAACCCATCCCATTTGCTTCTTGAACTACTTCGAGAAAATGACAAAAATTGCATACATGAATAAATTCTCACAAATTGTGAGCATAGTAGAAGACAAAAGCAAAGAATTAAACCGAGGGGGATGAAAATTTCCCCTTAATGTAGGGGTCCAGATTTTTCTGAGATCCTAAAGAAATGTTGGAGGCCGCCTCCTTTTCTCTGCGCGCTTTATTGGTCTTTCGCCCTCTGGTAAGGGGTGGAGACGGAACTAAATTGTCTTCCGGTTCAGAAGTTTCCACAGAGGCCGAGACAACCAAGTCTGTATTGGCAGAAGGTTCTGGAATTGAAGCCTTAGCTGCCATTGTGGTGATATCCGGGGGGCTTTCGTCTGCTGGTGGGTCTTCCTTAACTGTTGTTGCTTCTGGATCCTGGGCTTCATCCTCCTTCAGCACATCAAAGCTGTTTTTAGTCTCTAGAGTTGCCTCTGCCGCATGGGTGGCCTTTGGGGCCTGGGCTAACGGATCCTTTCGCCTTGGCTACCTTCGTCGATTAGTTACTGGCTGAAAATCATCTTCTTTGACTGGTCCCGGCTCCTTAGAGATTTTGGGACAGCTTTTTGCGAAGTGACCGTAAGCATGGCACCGGAGGCACTTAAAAGGAATCTGCTCGTAGTCCAGCTCTTGGATGTGGCACCATTCCCCCAGGGAGAGCTTAATGGCGTCCAGCAGTCCTTTTTTGAGATTTACCTCAACACAAATACGAGCGCAGGTGAACTGTTCCCCCTTTGGCTCCGCCCTGTCCAGGAAACGCCCAAGCTTGTTTCCAATGTCCTCCAGAGAGCTTATCCCCCAGAGATGCATTGGAAGGTGAGGCAGCCTAACCCAGACAGGGGATGCTGTGAACTCAGCTCTGGGGTTAAAGTCAAGAGTCCAGGGGGCTAAGAACAACCCCTTCGACCCCATGAAATAGGGACCAGATCTGAAGATTAAATCACGGTCTGCTTTCCTCGTGAAGCTGAAGACAAAAAAACCCCTGCCTACTGCATATAGAGTAACGTTTCCCTGAATCAACATCTTCCAATGGTCTTCCATCCATGCCTCCACTGATTTGGGGCTTGGCCATAACCCCATAAACTTTCTGATGAGGGCATTTTCTGCTAGAAGGAGAGCAAGCTTGCAAGGGTCCTCTGGATCTAGCTCCAGAGAGGGGATCTCCTCCATCTTCTTAACAAACTTAGACTTGAGAGAAGGCTTGGGTTTAGGTCCTGCTGAGCGGACTAACATCTTGAAAGCTTCCAAAGGGTCTTTTTCCATCTCGGCGGTCAGAACTGGGGCCATCGTAGAAGGCGACGCCCACCAACAAGCAACCAAATTATTTGTATTCAGAAGTCGCGCCCTTGCTCAATCCAGTCGCATGCCCCACTAAATCGCTTTGATCCACGGCCCTGTAAGCCCTGGTCGCTGCTAGACGCATCCCTGCAAGCAAACACTCGTCCTCCTGCAAACTGAGGCCAAAACCGCTTCTCCAAATCGCGTGCAAATGCTCAGGCAATATGCTGAAACACCAACGCTGTCCTGGACCAGACTGCTACTCCAAAAATGCATGAAGAAGCTTGGGGACATGGGAAAATCATTGGGTGCCGAACCCTGGGTGCTCGGCGGCTACAGATCACGTTCCTGCACTCGAAAACCAAAGTGAGGCAGCTAGGGTTTGGGCCCTAGACACGGTGACTCGTCTCGCCTCATCTTCTCCAACTTTTAAAGGTGAGTGGGCTTGGCCCGGAAATGATTAAACTCTCACGGCGAGCCACGCCCTCGCTCGGGATTGAGCACAGGACCTGTCCATCTTAATGAGAGAGACCTTACCACTACGCTGCCTCCACTGACCTTTAAAGGTGAGTGGGCTTGGCCCGAAAACGGTTAAACTCTCACGGCGAGCCACGCTCTCGCTCGGGATTGAGCACAGGACCTGTCCATCTTAACGAGAGCGACCTTACCACTACGCTGCCTCCACTGACCTTGCAAATACCTTCCATATCTTACTCACCAAGTTGGGAATCAAATACTCTGAGTGACATATGGTTATAAAAAATATGGGGGTCTACATAGGTACATCCAAACATAAATGGAGTTTCTGGACATATCATCATCGAGAGCCGCTAATGGATATACTATCAAAATCGAACTGAAATTTATGCAGCAGAACAAGTGAGAGTTTGGGTTTGCAAATCCACAACAACTGAAGTATGATAAAGGTGGCTCTGACTCACATAAAAACCAACCTTAAGAAAACCAGTCCAAGCTGCAAGAAAAGAAGGGTAATATGAAGAAAAAGAAGTACACTGGAAAGTGGTGCAACTACCACAAAATCCCCTAGCACAACACCGATGAATGTCACTCAAAACAGTCATTAGTGGCCAAGATCAAAGAAAAAGAGCTGAACCTCGACTCATACTCTGATTCAGAAAACAATAAAAGGAAAAAGATCATCAATGCAGAACCATCTGCTACCATCACAACCACACCAATCCAACTACAAGAACTAGAGGAACTTGAGGAAGGGGAGTTCTTGTTCCATTCACAGATGTGGGTGAAGGGGACCCCATTGCATTTCATTGTTGATAGTGAAAGCCAAAATAACCTAATATCAAAAGGGGTCATCAAGAAGGTGGATTTTCCAACAACACCACACCCACAACCATACAACATCGGGTGGCTTTGCCATGGATGAGATCTCTTCGTCAACTAATAGTGTCGCCTATCCTACAACATCAAGCCCTTCAAGGACGAGGTACTTTGTGATGTTTCCCCACTGGTATTCTGTGATGTTATGTTACGCCAACCATATATGTGGAAGCTTCATGTTGTTTATGAGTCTCGACGCTGTAGTGTCATTGTTACTTTAGGTGGTCAACTCTACAAGGTACCAGAGGTAGTTTCGACTATTATCTCGAAAAAATAGTGTCGCAAAGTAATCTATCATACCATGAAGTTTAGCCTCTTCATTATCCAGTCAGAAGGTGAACATAATGACATTGCAACCACTATAGCCTCGACCCAAGGCCTTTCTATCCACTAGAAGCAGGTCGATAAGATTATAGAAGAGAACAAAGATATTCTTGATTCACCTATAAGGGTTCCTTTGTACTGCCCAATCAAGCCAAGCTATAACATAGTCCTTCATATCTCTATTGGCCATAGCCCTTTTCAAACATTCTTGGGGTTCCAAACATTAGCCCCCATTGATATAGCTCTTCATGCTGCATCTTCACCGACATAGTCCTCCCATACTCAGAAAAAGGAAGATCATGCAACGAGATTGGTTGAATGGGTCTGACCCCTCCAACAACAAGTTCATGGCATCCTTCAACAAGCTAATGCCAAGTACAAACATAATAGCTTCTTTAGTAAGGCAAGCGAATCACCAAGGTTTAGATTCAACACAAGCTTCCTCATTTCCCACAAGAACTTGATGCAATGGGGACCATTGCTTCCTAAGGGGGAGGAATGATCTAGGTGGATATCAGTGGCCACCCACCTATTCCACTGTCTCAAGACACAATTTTCCACCTTGACAATTTTCTACGATTTTTAGGGTCCTAAACTTCCAAGGCCATTTTGAGGCCCTAAACTGTTGATATTATGGTAGTTGCGGGAGGTATTTACCTCCACATGTAAACCTGATGAGAATAGAATATTCCAGGAAGCAAGAAGAAACCCTAATGAGTTTGCTAATAACCCTAGAAGACATGTCGACTCAAGTAGATAACTTGTATTAGGTTATTAGCCTCCAAGAGAAGAAGTCGGCCAGAAGAAATAAAATATATTGAATAGACATATACCCAGAATGAGAAGTCGGCCCAGACAGTTAGCTAGAATTACAATAAATATAGGAGGCTGGTCTTCATTTTGGCAGGTAGTCTCAGAATTGCAGAGCAACACTTGTGCGCACTACAGTGCCCAATTTTGTGTGCAGGTTTGGAGGAGAGCTGCCATTGCAGCTGCTGCAGCTAGCAGATCACGTTTGGATTGGACTATCTCTTGGTTAGGGTTTGGACTATCTGATCAGCTCTTGTTGGTGTGATATCCTTGGGGAAAGGTGTGCCACTCTTTGTCTGGATATCTATCCTAGGTTTTGCTTCCAGAGTGATTCTCTGTCAAGGTTAAGGTGCTTAGAGGGTGGCTTCGTCCTATGGTTGGGTGACGATAGAGATATTGTCAATGGTAATATGAGCACATCCATTATATTCTAATATGTTATGAGCCCACACCTCCTTCATTCAGTCTAACTACTGGAAGGAAACATAGCCATAAATATATTAAGCTCGTTGAAGAACTGTCGCTAGTGTTTCTAGCAGGAGCAGTCACCATAGCACTGTTGCTAGGGTTACTAGCAGGTGTAGTTTCAGAAACCGTAATCCTCTCGTTGAGGCACCTTAAGTGAATAGATTGACCTAATTTCTGGACATATCAGTGCGCCCTAGCCTAACACATATCCTGATACTCTCAACAAGCCAAGACGTCAAGTTTGAGTTTTTGGTCAAATCTAGGGTTGACTAAGTCAAAGAAGCCATGACTTACTCTATGAAGTCAGAGAACAAGTTAGATGGAGCTTCTAACTTCAGAGCATGGAAGACAAGGATTGACCTTATCCTTGCCAAGAATAAAGTGTTGAATATCGTGAAAGGAAAGATCGTGGAACCAGAGTTTGAAGAAGGAAAAGAAAAGGAACCGCAAAATGTTGTAGTTATGGAGAAGTTCAAAGATGATGATATCAATGCCATGAGTATCATAGTGGACTCTATAAAATACCACTTGATACCCTACATATCCCATCTTTACTCATCGAAGAAGATGTACGATGCCCTAACAAACCTCTTCTGAGTCAGAAACATTGGAAAAATAATGAGTCTAAAGAATGAGCTCCGTGACATGAAGATGAATGATGATGATAGCATAACATCATACTTTGTGAGGATCTCCTAGTTAAGAGATCAACTACAAGCTATTGAAGAGATCATCTCAGAGAAGGAATTGGTAAACATAGATGGTCTTCCCAAGACGTGGGATGCATTTGCCGCAAGCATGAACACAAGGAAGTAGTATCCTACATTTGAAGAACTTTGGACTTGTTGTGCTCAAGAAGAATCCAGGATTAGTGCAAAAGAGAAACCCCAAAATAAGTATGATGATCAAGCCTTCACAACAAGATTCACGAATTTCAAGAACAAAAGGAAGTTTGGCTCAAGGAGGAATCCAGATCAAGAGAAAGACATTTCAGAAATACAATGCTTCAACTATCGAAAGTATGGTCACTACAAGAATCATTGTCCCAAGCTAAAGAAAAGGAAGGGGACACACGAAGCATCTGTTGCCAAAGAAAAGGAACCTACAAAGAAGACTAAGAAGGATGAAAGAGACTTCTTCTTTTGAAGGTAACAATACTCTTCTTAGCTCTTGTACATATCTTGTTTGCATAGTCTCTACACATATATTGTATATCTATCTCTTAGAAGATAATGTGTTCCAAGAAGAACTATACCTATGGAAGAACAACAAGATAAGGATTGCTATCATTATACAGGTCATATAAAATACATGAATGGATGAAATACATCAAACAAATCATGTGGAAGTTATTACAAGATAAGCCGCAATCAGGATCAATCGTGAAGACACTTAGAAGAAGCAAAGATAGAAAGAAATTGGAGAAAGACTTATAACACTTTGCAGAAGGGAAGAAGGATGCAGACATAAGTGTGGAATCTCCTAGATGGAGGGAGCCGATTATATATCACCTAAAGGAAGAGCATGCATTCATACATGAATCAAGGATTAGGAGGGATCTAATCCTATGATCCATTGAATATGATGAAGTATATATCCATGGTAGCAGACATGAAAAGCAGTACGTGTTCAATTTGACCCTAGAAGAAGTCTTCTTCGAAAAGAAGCCTTAAAGTATCCTTGGTTGTCCATCCAGATCCATGATCCTATGATGAAAGAAAGAAATTGAATCTTTAGGGCATGGAATCTATAAGTAACTCCATGGACCCAAGAGCTAAAGAAAAACATTAGGAAGAACACGAAGATTCCAAGAAAGAAAGAGAAACCAGAACAACCAGTCACTGTATTAAGAATCACAAGATTACTGACCTGATATGAACTCAATAAAAGAAATCAAGCAGAGGAACTGAAAGTTGTGATATGCAAGCATTGCAAGATCCAGAACTAGAGGTTCTCCTAGATGGAGGGAGAAGACTATGATGATTACTTGTTCCAGTAAACCAAACATACCTCTACAAGAGTCATTGTATCATCCGCAACATCCATTGGTTGAAGTTCTACATAAGATGAATGCAAATAATGTTATCGAGAGAAATTGAACAAAGAGAGTATGAAGAGCAACCTCAAGACTTTGAGGCATACCAGAAAGAGACCCTTGTATGCAGATGGAAGAAGATAACTTGGTGGAGAACCTCCAATGCACAACAGAAGCATGGTGAAGATTTTTCTATAACAGAGATATTGTATCAAGATTATTACTCAGAAGATTAGAGCTCACGATGACAAAAAAATGCCACATGGATATGATATACTTTATTGATCAGAGCTACATGAAACCTTCAGAGAAAACTAGTGTTCCAGACCGAAGTACATTTGAAATCAAGCATTACATTATCCGTGATGAAGTCCAGAGAGGAGAAAGTGGTTCTCCAATACATATCTCCACATATGAGAAGATAAGCAAGACATTTTGGTAAAGCTTCTGTCCAAGATGAAAGAGTTTGTGTACTCAAGCTGGAGTTTGTGGAGACGACTTCCTTATTGAAAAAGGAAGAGATGAATCCCAGGTTGGGAGGGAGCACTGATGTATTATTGATTGATGGACAATCATTTTTCAGTTCGAAAAATGGTCCAGGATGAGCATTTTCTTTCCATTTCGGAAAGTGGATTGAGATTTATGACAGACAGACATTTTCCAATTCGGAAAATGGTCCAGATTGCTGATGTACCATAGACAACGACTTCCCATTATGGTTAACATGGGAAGTGGTCTAGGGCAATCTCTCTTCTTGAGGGTTACTCAAGAATATTGGCCCACCTCTTCGGACATTGATTTCCCATTGTGGTTAACATGGGGAATGGTCCGTTTTGGAGGTTGGTGCAGGACAATCATTTCCTCTTGTGGTTATCATGGGAAATGGTCAGGACAATCATTCCTTAGGGTGGATTCATTCTCTCCAGGTTTCACTTTTTTTAGTGCTAGAGGAATGGCCTAGGGTGGGGAATGGTCCAGGTTCAACAATTAGGGACAAACATTCCTTAGGGCAGACTCATTCTCTCCAGGTTACACTTTGTTTAGTGTCGGAGGAATGGCCCAGGGTGGGGAATGGTCCAGGCTCAGAAATTAGGACAATCATTCTTCCTTGCTTGAGAAGAATAGTCCAGATAGCTCATCATTGATGTTTTACCTTTTGAGGGCAGATGCTCTTCCAAGATCTCATAGATGTGAGTGGAAGAATGGCCTAGATGATTTAGTTTATATCATAACATTGTTTCTGTGCAGGTTGATATCAGATGATTGTTATGAAGACCGTATGTCTCCAGACAATAGATGTATACTACTGTGGTGGATGTGTTCCATTGTTTGTGACTATACATTACTGATCAAGTACTTGTGTGCTACTTGGTGTGGTAGTGTACCACTGATTGTAGTTGTGTACTACTATGGATAGACACATTTGTGTTCTATTGAATGATACTATTGAAATTGACTTGAAGACTATCAACAGTGTTGAAAATGATTATCAGCTAGATGGATGATCAATGAACATAGATTTCCCAGACAAAAAATGGTTTCATAGCATTTATTCTTCTAGATTAGAAGAATGGCTCATGTGTCACTCTATGGAGTGAGCATCATGTATGATTACTCAGATAGAGTATGGTTCCGAGAGATGATGCAGCTGATGACACTGATGGTGATGATGGTGCTCATGATCTAGTCATGAGATAGTCTATACAACTATGTTGATGCTACAGGGTGAATGGTATGTTTGTGCTCAAGACCATTACCTGTAATACCTCCCTAGCTAGGAGGGAGTGTTGATATTATGGTATCTGTGGGAGGTATTTACCTCCACATGTAAACCTGACGAGAATAGAATATTCCGGGAAGCAAGAAGAAACCCTAATGAGTTTGCTAATAACCCTAGAAGACATGTCGGCTCAAGTAGATAACTTGTATTAGGTTATTAGCCTCCAAGAGAAGAAGTTGGCCAGAAGAAATAAAATATATTGAACAGACATATACCCAGAATGAGAAGTCGACCCAGGTAGTTAGCCATAATTACTATAATACAAGAGGCCAGTCTTCATTCTGGCAGGCAATCTCAGAATTGCAGAGTAGCACTTGTGCGCACTGCAGTGCCTAGTTTTGTGCACAGGTTTGGAGGAGAGTTGCCATTGTAGCTGCTACAGCTAGCAGATCATGTTTGGCTTGGACTATCTCTTGGTTAGGGTTTAGACTATCTGATCATCTCTTATTGGTGCACTATCCTTGGGAAAAGGTGCGCTACCCTTTGTTTGGCTATCTAGCCTAGCGTTTGCTTCCAGAGTGATTCTCTGTCAAGGTTAAGGTGCTCGGAGGGTGGCTTCAGCCTATGGTTGGGTGACAATAGAGATATTGTCAATGGTAAAATGAGCACATCCATTATATTCTAACATGAATGACATTTTTTTTGGCACGACAACGCCTAACATATAACTAAAGGAAAATTCTAGGCCAAACAAAATGTGTAATTCTCGGCTATAACTTTCCAACGATATACTAATCACCCCAAACATAGACCATATGAAAAAATTATGTCCTCAAGAAGTTGACGTAATGACTTCCCCCATCGAGGCTAACAAACCTTTTGGCATTTCATCTTCTAGGGTTAGTGTTTTCTCATGTTAAAAAGGCCTTTTGAGCCTCATTGTAAACACATATTCTTGCGAATGAGTGGAGTCATCACATCTCTTCTCAGAGATAAACTACCACCATTCTAGCAAGTTCAATTCACTTGGTATTTTTACAGTTTTTGGAGATTTCATTCATTAATAGAAATTGAGTATTGTTGTATCTATCTGTTTCTTGTAATATCTCTGTGTGTTTCTTTGTTATATATCTACCTTCATTTGGTTCTTAGCATAATCTGGATCAAAGGTCCAAGAAAAGGAATTTTGAACATCCCACTAGCCTAATGAGGTATAGGGGGTCAAGTGTGTTACATAGTGGTATCAAAGGCTTAAGTTCAAACACTTGACCTAAATGGGCCAAAGAGATGTTATATGACTTATATGCCAAAGCTTAAGGTTCAAACACTGGACCTGAGCATTCGAGGGCGATGATAGGTCATCTAGGTGACATGTCAGCAAGAAGTGTGAAGTTTTACTTTTATTTTAAAATTACTTTTATTTCTCTTATCGTCATTTGAAATGAAAAAAGGGCGAAAAGTTCTTGCCATGTTGAATTTATGTTGATAAAATATGTGGTGCACACTAACCACAAGGTTTTGAGTGTGAATGGTAGCAGGAACAAAGTTCTGGTATTGGGACTATGAATGCCTTATCAAGGCCAAGTAATCCGATGTGTTTTAAGCCCATGTTATGAGCTGAAAATGGCCTATTGTTTCAACAATGAGGAGAGAGGAAATTATAGTAGAATAGTACAATGTGGCATGGAAGAAACCTCACACGTTAGAGATGAGGAATCATATGAGAGGAGGGCCATAGAGACTTCTCCATATTTGGCAGAGACAGTAAGAATCCTAAAAGATAAGCTTCAAAGCTATAAGGATGATAATGAGAAGCTTATTAAGTCCCAAGAAAAGCAAACATCATTGAATGCAGTATTTCTGCAAAGCCTGTCTGAAATACATAAGCATTTCCAACAAAGGCCATTTGCTAGCAATGTACGAAGATATCAATATTTTAAGTTGCAAATCCCATCAAAGATTCAAAAGCATGGTCCAACGCACAACAATGCAAGGAAAGGTTCCTCCAGTAAGAGGCACAAGGGTGACAAGAGGATCATATCTAGTGGATATTCTTCAACACAATCCTTCAATGAGAAGATTGAAACTTTTGAAGGATTTTCCAATGAGGAGACTAGTTCAAGTACTCATAGTAAAAGGAGGAAGAAACACTCTAAGAGTTCCCTAACTGAATAGTTAAAAAAGGAAAAACCACCCACCTTTGATGGAGAAATAAAGAAGTGTGAAGAAGCAAAAGCGTGGCTATTAGTATTGAAGAAGTATTTATGAGTACATAATTACTCACAAAATATGAAAGCAAGAGTAGCCACCTTTAATTTAACTAGAAGGGCTTCCATCTAGTGAGAAGACCTTAAGAATGTGAAAGGGATCACTAAAAAAAATATGACATGGAAATAATTTGAGAAGTATTTCAAGAAATCCTACATGTTAGAGAATTACTATGATGGCTAGATCAAATAATTCCATGAACACAAGTTGGGACAACTCACCATGGATGAGTATGTAAAGAGGTTCATGGAACTGTTGAGGTATGTCCCATACATCAAAGATGAGAAGTTGAAGATACAACACTTTCTCAATGGATTGCCAAAATCTTGCCAAGATAGGATTGAATTTGATGAACCCAAAACACTGGATGACACCATATGGAAGGCTAAGTATTGCTACAAGCAATTAAAGCATGGGAATGAGCCTCACAAGGATTGGAAAAATAAGGATCGATATGGATTTAAGAAGAAGGGATTTAAATCATCCTAGTACAAGAATCCAAAAAGGAGTGCTTAATACAATTATCCCACTAAAAGCACACATCACTAGAATTATCCTACTCAAGGTGGGAATAATCCAAAAGAAAGTACCAAGGAGAAAGTAGAAGAGTGAAAGAAAGGACCTCTACAATGTTGGGGTTGTGGAGAAGCACACTTGTTACGAGACTTCCCTCATAGGAATCATGACAACATGAGAATCTACAATGTTCAGGAAGCTACTACTGTTGATGATGTAGCCAAAAGTGTACTCCAGATTTATGCAGCTGTCGAGAATCGAAAAGCAAACCACTAAGCTTCGGTGGTGGAAATAGAAGGTATACTTTCCAACCGATCTATTTCTATTTTGATTGACCATGGTTCTAATCTTAGCTACATTACACCCCAAGTTATTGAAGCATGTGTCTTACATAAAAGGAAGCATCAAAAGACATCATTAGTTCAACTATCCATAGGAACCAAGAGGAAAGTGACTGAAGTAATTGAAGCTTCTCAATTTGAAATGAATGAACTGCACACACAAGTAACCTTGAATATACTACCCCTAGGGTCATATGATATGTTGTTTGGTAGCCCATAAAGTTAAGTTGGATTGTTTTAACAAGACCATGGAATGTGATTATGATGAAGGAAACAAAAAGGGTCTTGCATGGCATTCAAAAACATGTATTAGTGAGACAAATATTAGCAATAAAACTCAAGAAACATAGCAGAAAGGGGTGTGCATTATATGTTATACATGTGCTAGAGTCAACATAAAATATCAAGTTGAAAATTGAAGATAACCTAGTGCTATATAAGTTCAGAGATGTGTTTTCTGAAGAAATATTAGGACTGCCTCCCAAAAGGGATATTGATTTTTCCATAGAGCTTGTGCCAAAAGCAGTGCCCGTGTCTAAATTACCTTATAGGATGAGCACACTAGAGTTGGTGGAGATGAAAATACAAGTAAAGGAGATGTTAGACAAGGGATACATTAAACCCAGTGTGTCCTCATGGGGAGAACCAACATTATTTTTCAAGAAGAAGGATGGCACCCTCAGATTATGTATTGACTACAAGCAATTAAATAAAATGACCATCATGAATAAATACCCATTGCTCAGGATTGATGACCTATTTGATTAGTTGAGAAGGGATACAATCTCCTCCAAGATAGATTTGAGATCCAAATATCATCAAGTCAGAATCAATGATGAGGACATCCATAAAACCTCCTTTAGAGCAAAGTATGGGCATTATGAGTTTGTGGTGGTGCCTTTTCGGCTTACCAATTGTAACATACCCAACCACCCACAGTCTAGGGCATGCTACCTTCAAGCCCACCCTTGGACTTCTTTCTCTTACCAATACCTTATTTAAAGTTTAAGGATGCATAAAAGAAAATACTTTAACGACATGCACAACATTATCCAATAAGCATGCATAATCTAAAGATTCAATTAAACGTTAATTAAATATACACAGCGGAAAATACATTCATATACATATAAACGATACCATAATAGAGAGCACTTATATTTATGAAAGATGACACCAACTGGCTGCAGACCAAGGACATTCCACCCAACCATAGACACTACTATTCCAAACTCAACAACAATGTCACCCCCGAGCCAGGGCTATGAATCCACAAGGACGGTTCTAGAGTGTTACTTGGCTTCCCAAACCAATTAGCACCCAAGCTCTCACATGCCCTCTATAACTCTAGTACCCAGCAATCCAAGTACCCATATCTCTTCTACCGAGCTTGCACCACCCGAGAGAACAAACCTCCACCCTTCTCTACCACACAGTCCCTTAGGCAATCCTTCTCCTTATTCGAGCTCCAACGCAACTGGTACAGAATCTCAATGCTGGAACTATCAAGACTCGCAGCTGTGAGAAACACTAGACACAGGCCATGCATATCATACATGCAGCCTCAGGTCACAGATGGATCACACCAATGACCACTACAACCAACTATCCCGTGGCTATTATTCATTAGTTCGAATCCCTTTCCCAAGCCAAGATGCAGATGATGATTGATCAATGAATGGGTCAGTGGGTGCATGGGAGTGCATGCATGGGAGTGTGTGAGGGTAAATGAGTGAATGGAAAATGAAATCATTGAACAATCCATCAGTCGAACCCCCCCATCAGACCAGAGGGGGGTTTAAGTAACTACGTGGAGAAATCAAGAACCTCCTGGCCTTCCCTAAGAAGCTCCCATAACCGATCTTTTCCCTTAGGCAGAAAGGGTAATTAACATAGGAAATAAACACTTAGCCCCTCAAGCCCCCTCTCTTGTGGAATCATAGCCCCCTATAACTCTAGTCCTTGTCCGTCTAGCAACCATCCATGTATTTATTATTAATAATGATCAAAACATTACATGTCTTGGGCACACTGGCCTTTTAATATTTGTTTGGACACTTTGGCCACTTAGCATTGTAACAATACATTATTTAAAATGGGGGTTCAAAACCTGGGGTGTTACATCCCCTCCCCCTTATTTTGGCACTGTCCTTAGTGCATATACAAAATAGAGATCAAAATCTCAAATTTATTCAAAAAGCTCCAGGTACTCTGCCCGCATGGCATCTTCATGCTCCCAGGTAGCATCTTCAGGACCGTAGTAGGTCCACTAAACTTTTACCATCTCTATAACTCGATTCCAGAGCATTTTGACTTTTCTGTCCAATACCCGCACTGGCTAAACATGAAAATCTCCCTCTATCTCTACCTGAATCAGATGCCAATCAATAACATGGTTAAGATCATGTACATATTTCTTTAGTAAAGAGACATGAAATGCATTATGCACATTCATGGAAGAAGGTAAAACAAGTATGTATGCAACTGGCCCTATTCTGTCCAATATTTCAAATGGACCAATTTCAAAGAGATTTTCTTGGGCTTCACTTTCAAAAGTACATGCTCCCCTACTTTAAATTCTATAGCTGTCATGTTCTTGTCTGCATAAACTTTCCAGCTATCTTGAGCTGGCTTTAAATTTTGCTTGATCTTGACCACTTGTTCTTCCGGGTCCTTGAGCAACTCTGGTCCAAGTACCACTCTATCTGTTGGGTTGTCCCAACTTACTAGAGTATCACATTTCCTACCATACAAGGCTTCAAATGGGCTCATTCTCAATGAAGCTTGATACCCATTATTATATGCAAACTCAACCGAGTGTAAGTAATTTTCCCACTTAGATGGCTTATCCATCACATACATTCTCAACATGTCTTCAATTATTCAATTGACCCTCTCTGTTTTCCCATCTTTCTGGGGATGATATGCTATGATAAAGTTTGGATTTGGGCTAAATCATTTAAACAATCCCCTCCAAAAGTTGGAGGTAAAATTTGTGTCTTTGTCCGAGACAATTGTCCTAGGTATCCCACGAAACCTAGCAATTTCCTTCATGAAAATTTCTGCAATATTAGCCACTGTATGTATTGTCTTCATAGGCACAAAATGAGCAGCCTTTGTTAATTTTTCAGCCACCACCAGAATTGAATCATGTTGCTTATTTTTTCTGGGTAATCTCGTGATGAAATCCATGGTGATCACTTCCCATTTCTTCTCTGGGATTGACAATAGCTGCAACAAACCCGCTGGGTGCCTATGCTCAACCTTCACCTTCTGACCTTCCATACATCGAACGATGTACTCAACAACATCCTTCTTCATTCCTAGCCAAACAAATTGGCTTCTTACTGCTGTAATTGTTTTCTGGTAACCGGGATGTCCAACATAAGGAACATCATGCATTTCCTTCAGTACCAAATTCCTCAGTTCTCCAGAATTAGGAACATAGATTCTATTTTTATGCATGAGTAGTCCATCTTCCTTTATCTCATACTCCTTTATTTTCTGCTGTACATCTCCTTGCTATAAGTTTTCCTTTACTTGTAGGTAATGATGGTCTGTAACAAGACCATCTAAAATTGTGCTCTTCAAGTTTGACTGATGCATACTGACAACAGTAGCATGCATGATATGCACTCTTCTACTAAGTGCATCGACAAATTTATTCTCCTTTCCCTTGATATGATTGATATCGAAGTCATATTCACTTAAAAATTCCAGCCATCTTATTTTCCTGGCATTCAAGGTCGGCTGTTCAAAAGATACTTCAGGCCAATGTGGTCTGTCCTTAATTCAAATTTCTTCCCCATGAGATAATGCCTCCACATACTCAAGGCATGAACAATGGAAACAAGTTCCAAGTCATGGGTGGCTTAGTTCCTCTCATGTTCCTTAATATTTCTGGACTCATATCCAATGACATGTCCATTTTGCATGAGGACTCCCCCAAGTCCTTCCTTATATGCATCTGCACATACCACAAAAATTTCATTTGGGTCAACAATCTTTAACATAGGTGCACTAGTAAGTAATTCCTTCAATAGATTAAAATTCTTTTCACACTTGAGTGTCCATTCAAATTTAGTTCCCTTCTTTTGCAAAGAAGTGATGGGATGAGAAATCTTAGAGAACCCTACTATGAACCTTCTGTAGTAGCCAACTAGTCCCATAAAAGATCCGACATCTGACACATTTCTGGGTGTTGGCCATCCTCTAATGGCTTCGATATTCTCTGGATCTACTGCTATGCCTTGCTTTGAAATAATATGTCCCAAGTAATGGATCTTCTTTTGATAGAAATAACACTTACTCAACTTGCCATACAACTGATTTTCTCTCAATACTTGCAATACCAGTCTTAAGTGATGTTCATGCTCCTCTTCATACTTAGAATATATAAGTATGTCATCCAAGAATACTATGACAAACTTATCCAAATAATTCCTAAATATGCCACTCATTAAGCACATGAAGACAACTGGTGCATTGGTCAGCCCAAATCACACCACTACAAATTCATAATGCCCATAGCTGGTCCTAAAGGCTGTCTTATGAATGTCTTCTTCCTTGATTCTTACCTGATGGTATCCTTCCCTCAGGTCAATATTTGAGAATATCTTTGCTCCTCTTATCTGATCAAATAGGTCATCAATTCGAGGTAAAGGATACTTCTTCTTTATAGTGTACTTGTTCAGCTGTTGGAAGTC
>JZKD02S1901954.1:204151-216656 GCA_000966675.3 Picea glauca | reverse complement strand
TGAGGTTGTAGCCTCATTATGAGTTGGTTCTCATATGTATGATACTGTAAAGAATGTAACTATTACTTATCATATAAAGAAAAAGAGGTTTTTACCCTGCATGGGTTTCCTCAGGTAATATATGTCTCTGTGTTTCTCATATATGTGAATGATGCTGAAAGTGACATTGTTTATTTCCCTACATTACTGTGATCATCATTCAGTGTCTCTACAAAGATTTTAAAAGAACCATAATTGTTTAAGCACGGTAACAACTGATTCACCCCCCCTCTCAGTTGTCCAACATGTTTGACCCGTTCATAGGTTTTGGTAAATTGTGAATGCCCTTCTGTGGGTGAGGCATGAAGTTCAGAAAGCACCGTGGATTTAAGTCAGGATTGCTTGCATAAATACAAACGAACTTTGTAGCAAATCTCTTCATTATGCCAAGAGTACCCTGGAGAAACTGGATAATTATGTTGCAATTGGTGGAGAAGGTTGGAAATTTTGGGGTCTTGCAACCATTCCTGACGAACAACTTGGATCCAATATCGTACAATGAAGGAGAGGGAAAAAAGGGACCCATCTTCTTCATATTTCTTGGAAAGAGCATCAACCACTACATTTTCCTTTCCCTTCTTGTAAATGATCTTATAGTCATAGCCAAATAGCTTGGTAACCCATTTTTGCTGCCCAGGGGGATGAAATTCGTTGTTCCAGGAAATACTTGAGACTCTAATGATTAGTTTTGATTTGGAATCATTGACCCAATAAGTAAGGGTGCCAAAGATCCACAACCTGCAGAATAACTAACATTTCCTTTTCATAAATGGATTGTCCCAAATGTTGCTCTGAAAGTTGTTTACTAGTGAAGGCCAAGGGCCTGCCTTCTTGCATAAGGACGACTCCAATTCCTTTCCCGGAAGCATCAAATTCCAATATGAATGTCTTTTTGAAGTCTAGGAGTGCTAGGACATGGGTCGAGCACATAACATCTTTTAAGGCTTGGAAGGCATGATCCACAACTGAATTCCAAGTGAAAGCATTCTTTTTAAGGAGGGAATTGAGAGGAGCTGCAATCTTTCCATAATTTTTAACAAACTTCCTATAATAGCCCATTAAACCTAGAAAACCACACAAAGTCTTAAGAGTTTTAGGGCGAGGCCAATGTTGCATAGATTCAATTTTCTTAAGATCCACTCAGACACCATTCTTACCAACAATATGACCCAGGTATTCCACTTCTAAGGCACCAAAGGCACATTTATATTGTTTGAGGAAAATTCGGTGCTTAGAGAGGAGATGGAGAACTTGATTCACATGGGAGAGATGAGATGACCAATTTTTACTATAGATGAGAATATCATCAAAGAAAACTAAGACAAAATTACGGAGAAAAGGACAAAAGACATGATTGATAAGACTTTGGAAAGTGGAAGGAGCATTACACAATCCAAAGGGCATTACCAAGAATTCATAATGACCCTCATGAGTCAGAAATGTTGTCTTGGGAATGTCTTCGTCTTTCATGCGGATCTGGTGGTAGCCAGAACATAGATCCGATTTGGTGAAGTACCGTGCACCACTCGATTCATCCAAGAGGTCATCAATGATAGGAATGGGGAATTTGTATTTGATTGTGAGTTTGTTGAGGGCACAAAAATCAGGACACATGCCCCAAGTACATTCTTTCTCAAGTACCTTGACCACATGGGAAGAATAAGTTCTAGTATTGGGATAGATAACACCGACTTTGAGTAATTCATGAACAATTTTCTCAATTTCATTCTTCTGGGCAAAGGGATGACAATAAGGCCAAACATTGTGAGGAAGACTGCCTGGGATGAGAGGGATGGAATGATCATGGACTCCATGGGAAAGGGGAATGTCTTTGGGGGTGGTAAAAACAAATTGGTGGCGGGAGACAAAAAATTGGAGGTCGAGATGCATAGAAGGGGTCTCAACAACATGAATGGAGTGGAGTTGGGATATAATTCCCGAATGACATTTTTTGAGGAACTTTTCCATGCGATGGGAACTAATGATCTCAGGGGAGCCTACTGTGATGCCTTGGAACTTATACTATTGTCCCTACTGTTGGAATTTCATGGTTAATTCATTAAAATCAATGAGAATGGGGCCTATAGTGGGTAACCATTCGACACCAAGAACAATATCACAACCACCCATGTCTATAGAAAACATATGGGATTTCAGGTGATATTGACCAATTTGGAGCCACACATTTTCACATCATCCCTCACATTTCATGGAGCCACAATTGGAAATCATGATTTTAAAATTATTGACTGCACGGATGTAACAATTGACTTCTTGGGAAATGGAGCGATGAATAAAGTTATGGGTGCTACCACTGTCCACAAGGATGATGAATTTCCTATTTTTGATGTAACCAATTAATTTGAGAGTCTAGGGAGTAGAGAAGCCAGTGAGGACATTAAGTGAAATCATCGGTTCAAATTTGGGTGGGTTAGAGGGTGGGGTGAGGTCAAAGGGCAGTGGTAGTTCCTCCACAGGTAGAACAACAACATCTTCTTTAGAAAGATCCTCATTCACAACCATAACAAGTTTTTGTTCCTTACACTTGCGTCTGGGAAAATATTTGTCATCACAATTATAACAAAGGCCCTTGAGTTGATGTTCAACCATTTCATCCCTGGTTAATTTATGGATCTTGAGGGGAGTTTCAAAAGGGGAAAAATGAGTGTGTTTAGGGCGAGGAGGAAAGGAGGGTTTGCGGGTCTGGGAGGAAACAACCTGTTGGGCTTCCTTGGTTCATTGAGTAGCTTCCAACCAAGTCTGGGGGCATGCCATGAGAACATGGGCACATATTTCATATTTGAGGCCACTGATAAATAATTCCCTAAAGAAATCATCTGACAAGCCCTCCGTTCTGAAAGACAAGTGATCAAATGCGACAATAAAGTCTTCCACTGTCCCATACTACTTTAACTTGGTAAAACAACCTAAATGGTGGGTGTCGAAGTCAAAATGGTCATAAAGTTCGACCACAAATTGTGTCCAAGAAAGATACCCTTGGCATGCCTTTATTCGCCATTGCCACCATTGCCATCATTCTAGATCCAGATGGAGGACACCATAATGAAGCTTGGTTAAATTGTTAGTAATTCCATGCAAAGAGAAATCATGTTCCATTTAGGTGACCCAGCCTGTAGGATCTGATCCATAATATTTTTTCACCTCACTTCTAGGAGGGTGGAGGTCTCGAGAAAAGTGGGTAGTATGAGGGCCTTGGTAATGGGAAGAGTCATGGTCATCCTGATAAAATGGTTGTGCAAAAGATGAAGGGTTTTGGGAATGGCCTAGGAAGTGTTCTTTGAGGTCTTTGAGGTAGGAACATTGTTCCTTGAGGTCTTTGATGTGGGAACATTTTTCCTTGGGGTCGTTGATGTGGGAACATTGGTCCTTGAGGATCTCAATAGTGGTATTGATGGAGCTAATGTTGGCATTGAGATACTTGATGTCATCCTTGTGTTGATTGTTGTCAACAATCAAGGCATTGAGTTCTTGGGCTCGTGTGGTAGTCATTTGGACAAAGGAGTAGGAAAATGGTATAGGGAAAAAAAAGGGATCTGGAGGGGTGGGTGGGGCCACAAATAAAAAAGGTTGTCAAATAATAGGTATCATGACGATTAGGGAGAAAAGAGGGATCCAAAGGGATAAGAGCCAAATAACTAGGGTGTCGAAGATGGGTTGGGTTCACACAAAAAAATTATGTGAAAAATGAAAGGCATCACGTGAATTGGGACGAAGAGAAGAACCCAGTGGGATAAGTCCCAAATAAGTGTTCCAGCGGGACCACTATAGTATTTTTTTTACTCCTGTGGATTTATACTCCGACTTCAATAATACTGCAGTGATGAAATGCCCAAATGCTTAACAGGAAGAAATGCGTAGTAATTTTACAACCAGAATGAAAAAGGCACAGTTGCGCTGTAATAGATCTTGTCTGTTTTGTTTTTGTTTTCATCCCAAGGGGTAGGGTATTTAAGGTTTTTACAGAAAAGAGTTTGTCCTATTCTATAGGTCTTTGATATACGTGCGAGGTCCAACAGTAGTACTCGGCCCAATATCTTAGGGCACCAACTAAGGAGGCTATATCGTTCCCTTAGCCATACTACCCGACTATCCAGGTACTAGAAATTATCTTCCCAAGTGTTGTTCTCGGTGGCACTATAACAGTCAGGTGACCAATCGATTTATCTACTGAAGGCTTAAGAAGATCTAGGCTAATCCATATACATGTGTTGTCTGATGCGTTACCACTCGAAACAATACTGATATGGGTTACAAGGGTGGCCAACATATGTGCGCTTAGGTACAACTTGTATTTTCTGCGTGTATGATTCATGACCGCATGTTTATGCGCATACTGACATATCTCTGTAGCTTTAAGAAGCCAAAATACGTCTCTACCCTGAAAAAAATTAAGCCATAATTTTCTATCGATGAAATTGCTCAGATACCACTTGTAGTATTCCAGATATAAAATAGTATGCAACACATGAATAATTTAGCTAGAAGTGGTAGAACAACAATGATATAACTAGAACAATACCAAATCAATACCAGAATAATACCAAAATAACACCAGAAAGAGCACATTGATTAATGATAACAATGTTCACTTGCCTCTTCGAGGGGGAAACCTCTAGCAGAGTAGCGCGCTATTACAATAATATCCAAGAAAAGATTTCTCATACCCTCTACTTCTATTTATACTAAATCTATCTATCCAAAAGAACAATCTAGAGGAAGATTCTTCTAGAAGCAGAAGATTCTATTAAGTCTTCTTACATTTGAATTATTATTCCTTATTGCTAGGCCTTATTAATATTGTCCGTTATTACATGGAATTATATTATTCTACCTACATTAGGGGTTAGAGAGGTTAGGTCCCTAACAATATTTCCAAGTGCCTAGAATGCTAACAAGTCAAGGTTGAACATAGTCATACCATACAGATTCCAGAATGGAAATGGGAGGTCATATCCATGGACCTCATCATGGGATTACCAAGGACAACCAAGAAACATGATGCAGTCATGGTGGTGGTGGATAAGTTGAATAAATAAAATCAATTTATCCCAATTAAATCCACTTATAAAGAAATACATGTTGCAAATATTTTCATGAAAGAAATTTTCAGATTGCATGGCATTCCCAAGAGAATCATTTTAGATCGATATGCTAAGTTCACATCGACTTTATGGAAAAGTCTATTTGCAGGCTTTGGGACACAATTATCTTTCAACCCTTCTTATCATCCTTAGACAGATGGACAAACTGATAGGGTAAGCAAAGTGTTCAAAGACATGTTGATAATGTATGTTATGCATCAACCCAAGAAGTGGAAAGATCACTTTCCTCTGGTAGAGTTTGCTTATAACAATGGTTATCAAGAGTCACTGAAAATCAATCCTTTGAGGATTTATATGGCAAGAAATGTAATATCCCAATCAACTGGGATAATCCAGTGAACATGATTTCACTTGGACCATATATGTTAAAGAGATGGAGCAGGAAGTAATCAAAATAAAATGGAATTTGAAAGTGGCTTAGGATAGACAAAAGAGTTTTGTTGATAGAATAACAAACTCACATGGAATTCAAAGTAGGAGACCATGTGTATCTCAAAGTCAATCCCAAAATAAGTTCTCTAATAATGGGAACTTGTGCGAAGATGGCACCCTACTACTGTGGACCATTCAAAGTACTCGAGAGAGTGGGACCAGTTGCATATAGTCTTTACTTGCCTCTTACTGTTAGAGCACATAATGCATTCCATATATCCCTGCTTAAGAATTATGTTCATGACTCAACCATGTTATTGAATGCATTGTGATCTAGGTGGAACCAGAAGGAGAGTTCTAGTCCGAGCCTCAATGCATCCTGGATAGGAAGGAGACATTGCTTCAGAACCAAGCCATCATGTAGGTCAAGGTGTAGTGGAAACACCTTGGAGCAGATGAGGCCACGTGGGAACTAGAGGATGCCATGAAAAAGGCATACCCATTTTTGTTCGATGTATAAAGTTGTTTATATGAGTGGTAAAAACTTCGAGGACAATGTTTCTTTTAAGGGGGAGGGGAATGTAACACCTTGTTTTCCCCCAGTCTATAATCATAACTATGACTTAATTTCACCATGAGTTGTGATAGGGATATTTGTCCATTATAAGACTAGAACTAGAATGGACATGTTCAAGCTATATATATATATAATACAAAGCTTGTTGGACAATTGAGTGAAGGGTGGATAACCGAAAAATATCATGATGTTGCGAGTGGAACCTGTGAGGGGGAAAGGATTACTATTGTCTGAAAAACATTAGTTCCCTTTTTTGCCAAAATTTCATATTTAAAGATATTTTTCCCTCTTTCTCCTTTTTCAAAAATCAGTTAATGCAGGGAGTTGATAGTTAGGAAACCAACCACCCACAATGAATGGAAGTATGGGAGACTGGCTAGGATGGTTGAGGACTGTTATCCAGGGTACAACAGAGTAGTAAGTACCCACCCCAATTTTAAGGATTGACACACAAAATCCTCTGGCGCATGGAAGCATAAATCATGAACCTTCGAGAGAAGGAAGGGAGACTGGTGAGAGAATGGAAAGGAAGAGAATACTGTGAACGAGAGAAGAGAAAATTTCAAGATTGCGAGTAGAGAGTTCGTTGTTAAATTATGAGCAGATAAATACCCTAACCCAACCTAGAAAGAAGGTTGTGAATATAGTGCCTATTGGATAGGAAAACCAACACCAAGAAGGGAGGGAATTGAAGGATTGTGTAGCAGAAAAGGGACTCCATGTGTAGAGGTTATCCAACTGAGAAGGATACTGAGGAAATTCGTGGGGGCCCTAGCTTGATGGGTAAAAATGGAAATTCCTACTATTGACCGCCTATAAAGGAGGGTGGCCTTCGCCCTCAACCTAATTTCCCTTTAGGAACCTCAGTTTCCTGGTAGTATCATAGTCTGGCATGGGGGTGGCATGTTGTAGAAAACTTGGTGCAACAAAACCTATGGTTGGGTGGAAAAACAATCACCCTGAGTCAGTTGGTCTGGTTGACATTCGTGAAGAGATAAGTTTCTAACTTATGATATGTATGGTTGAAAGTATGATAAATCTATGAAATACACATGTTTTTTGTATTTCATAAAGTTGAAATATTCATGAGCAAAGAGTCGTGAGGAATGACATGAATGAATGTTTTGAAATTCTTGTATGTTGGGTAAATTTTCATGCTTTTTATATTCTTTGAATTCTTATGTAATTAATTTATAAATTCCATGGCCAAATCTCTAGATATGGCATAGATTGAGTGAAGATTCCATTCACTCTGGAAGTTGGGGTCTCCCTTGAAAACCTTTAAATTAAGAACTGGTAATGTTTGGGTTTGGCTTGAAGGTCCACATCGAGTGGTTAGAGGAATTCGTGAAATGGATATTTTGATTTGTCAAATACCTTCATTACATAGCCATGGTGGAACGATGCAGTGGAACCCTTATTCAAAGGAGAGAGAAGGGACATATGTCATCTTAATGTTAAATTTAGGACAAAGAATGGGTTGTTAAAGGTCGATCTCTTGTATGCCTGAAAGGATCGAGGATTGTCGACCATGCTAAATATTAACTATCGGATCCTTCAGGAAGGCATCTTTAGAAGGATGCAGTTGGAAATTCCAATAGTAACTTTGCATTTCCGAAGAGGTTAGTCCGGTCGACTAAATATCATGCATCTTTGAGCCCAAATTGATTGTGAGCTATCAGATCGAAGGGATCTTAGTCATCATATATCTCAAGAAGGAATATTCAGAAGGATCTATTCTAAAAATTCTATGAACTCACTGCAGTATGAAAAATAAATCCCAATCAGACTAAAGCTTGAGTAGTTTATAAACCCAAGTAGATCCAGGCTATTGATTGGCACAAATGCCCACCATCTGATCCATTGGAAGAGCACGTTGCCTCATAAGGGATAGGTGTAGAAAGAATGTTATGCCATATTTTTGAGTTAGCATGCCCCATTGGCATGCCATGTGAGAGGATACATTAACAAGGGAAGACGAGTCAATGATTGACACATGGTGGTCAGGTTATAGGTGCGACTTGTAGTTGCTAATGTTAAAGGTTGAGAGGGATCAACTAAATGCCAAGGATGAATCTTGATCATCCATCAAGCATCAATATTTTATCCTAACTATCTATTGGAGATAAAAAAATCAAGAGGGCCTATTAATTTTGAAGACTGCTCGCGAGATGAGGTTTGTGGGAAGTGGATTACTTGAAAGAATTGCGGGTGACGAGTTTCAGAAAGATCTTGTAGCAAGGTGTTGTGTCATCCTGAAGAGGCGAGTCCAATGAGGTAATATTGATAGTATCATGGGATGCAGTCTTCGAAAATAATCTGTGAGTAGGCTAAGTTGACAACTCGACGATGCGAGTCCGATAGGATTGCAGGAGATTGCATTCGAGATGATTTTCTCGAAAGGTGGAGACCGATGGAGGGAGTTTGACAGTGTTGTGAGCTTCAGACTTTGGGAAAGTCAATAATTTTGGCAAGTAGTTCATTTCAAAGGGAATCCTTTGATGGGGCATTCCTGATAGTATTGAATCCCTTATGTCATAGCAAATATAGAGAATGGTAAGCTTTGAGAACCCGATAGTGTCGCAGGCTATGTAAGCTTGAAAGTTGATCCCTAAGGCTTGGTAGTCGGTTCAAGGCTGATGTATTAAGACCTGTTGTAGAATCTATTGCACGTTAGTTGACATGTGTGACAAAGATCCATGTGGATCCAAGGTGGATTTTGGTGGGTGATGACTTAAGAATCTTTAAAAAGATGTATCTCTCTAACTCGAGCTCAAATTTGGGAAAGGCTATAGTCGTTAGAAAGCTCTCAAAGAGCAGGATAGATTCGTGAACCCGTAATCAGAGGTTGGATGAAGGTCCAGGAAGAGGAATTTTGAACATCCCACCAGCCTAATGAGGTATAGGGATTTAGGTGTGTTACAAATATTGTGTATGATTTAATAGTTTGCATTCATGAATTTAGAACTATTGATGGTAACGAGAGTTGAATGTCATGTTGTGCATTTCTCCACATAATAAATTTATATTGGAGTTATGTGTTAAGTAATTTTTGTAGCAATGTGGTCCAACAAGGGAGTTGGGTACATTAAAAATTGGTATTAGAGATTTTGGTTCAAAACTGGAGCAATATGGGCCAAAGACCGGTGCAAATTTAACAAATTCGTTGTAACAATGTTTTAGTTTGTGTCGAATTTGGGAAAAAAATAGTGAATTTAGAGTGAAATTTTCAAAATTTGGGCAAAATATGCATGTGATTTTGTAAAGGGATGTCAAATTGATAGTTGCAAGGTCAAGTTAGGCCATGGGAAGCTAAGTCAAGAGCTCCCATGATGACCAAAAAATTAAAGAACATTTTTGACCAAAAATGAAAATTTTGGAAAAATTATAAAATTTCTGAAAATTATAATTTTTTTTCGGGAATTTTTGAAAAATTATGTACAGATGATGATGTAGACTATACCTATGATGTGGATTCAGAAGGTCCACATTCGAATAAGGTAGGGGTCATGGCATGGAGTTTGGTGAATCAACGATAGAGATCACATTTGATCTTGACATCAATGGTCCAAAACCATCATAGATTCAATAAAAAATACTTCTAAGTTTTTCCAAGTTCACCGAAAAAATGAAGTTTTTCCTAGTTCATTGATGGAAGTTTTTCAGAGTTCGTCAAAAAAGAAATGAAATTTTTTCAAGCTTGCCAAAAAAATGAATTTTTTCCAAGTTTGTCGATGGAATATTTTCGGAGTTCATTGAAAAAGAAATGAAGGTTGTCCAAGTTTGTTGATGGAAGTTTTTTAGTTTTTGCCAAAAAAGAGGTTTTTCAGAGTTCACCAAAGAGAAATTTGTGTAGGTCGTCGAAGTGCATTTTGTAGTTTGACGATGGATAAGATTTTTTGAGTTCACCGAAAGAAAAAAAAATGAGTTCATTGAAGAGACCATTTTGAAGGTTTCCAAAGTGCCTTTTTAATGTTGTCGATGGAAAGGAATTTTAGAGTTCACTGAAAAGACAAAATTTTCAATCCATCAAAGAAACCATTTTGAAGGGTACTGAAGCGTATTTGGTGGGTTGTTGATGGAGAAGAAATTTTGTCCATTGCCGATGGAAGAAATTGTTGGATCACCGATGAAAGAAATTCTCGGTTCACTAATGGGAGAATTTCAAAGATTTTTTATGGTAAGATAATTTTGTAGATCATCAATAGAAGAAATTCTTAGATCGTTGATGAAATAAATTCTCGGTTCATTGATGCAAGAATTTTGGAGATCGTCTATAGAAGAAATAGTTTGATTGTCAATGAAGGAAAAGTGGGATCATGACATGGCCATATCAGGGGCTAACAAGTGGACATGAATAGCCATGTGCCATGCCAAGTCAGGGAGCCAAAAACTTGTCTTAGCCATAAAATGAGCAAATTAACATAGGATCAGATGAAATTTCATGGGTATGTCTGCAATAAGGAGGGATACATAAGTTCCAGTGAGGGCCATTGGCCATTTCTACTTAAATTTTATAGAAAATGAAAATCATTGGTTGTTAGGATATTTAGACACTTTGGAGTTAGTTAAGATCAACTTGGTCTAATGTGTCATTAGGTTAAAGTGTGTTTCTTTAGTATGCATTAGTATGCATTTGAAATCCAATGGTCATGATATGTTCCCGACATAGAGTGATCCAACGACTCATATTATCCTCGATCTTAATGACTACATTGATCAATGGCTTAACACCTAATTGGTTCATGATCTCTATTTAAAGAGCATGGAGGGTCATTTTCCGATGATCATTGTGAGAAACTCTCTGTAATATTTTTTCTTTTTCATTAATAAATTGCCTCAAGTGGACATGTTGGTTGGGGTTGTGGATGTTTCCCAATAGGGGTTTTACCACATAAAAACATTGGTATGTTGATATCTGATCTAGTTGTGTGAGTGGTTACTGAAGGTGGTCGTCCCCTTTTGGAATACCCGTGTTGTCGAACATGGTATCAAAATACATTTGAAGACCCACTCCTGTTGTAGATCGAGATATTAAAACAATGTTGTTGCATATATGATTTTTGTTATTTCCATACATTTTTGGGCCAAGAGAACTATTCCATTACGTCCAGAGCACTCATTTCATTTAGGAATTTTTTTCGTTTCACTCGAAAATATTTCCGTTTTCCCAAGATACGACCATTTCAATCAGATCTAGAGGTATAAATCCTAAATATGACATTCAAATTTTTTTACAGAGATATTATTTCGATTTTATGTTTTTATTTCCAAATTACTACTTTTTCCAGTTTGTGTATGTTATTTTCCCTATGCTCAGTGAGATATCGACAAATAAGAAACATAGAAGATAGTGTTTTCTTGTCTGCGTATGCTCTTTGTCGTGTGATCTGCATGATCTCGGTAAGTCAAAAACATTATAAAACTTATGTTTTCTGGGTAAGCTAACTGAGATATAACCCCTTGTTGTTGTCGAGAAGTGAAATTATTTTTTTGTTTGAACACATGAAAATAACTTTTTTTAGCACACACTTCAAGGTCATCTTCGACAACAACAACAACAACTCCCATCCTCCTTGTTAATATTATAATGTGTTTTGCACTGGCTCACTTGGTTGAAAGTTGCTTTATTAAGTAAGAGGTCTTGAGTTGAAGTCTTTTTTTTGTTACTTTTTTGAAAGAGTTCATGGATTCATTGTAAAATGAATTTCACTTACTTTATAAAAGTGAATCACTACAAGTAGCTTTAATATTCTTTTTAGTTACTCTTTTTTGCATGCAACTTTGATTTACAAAGTAACTTTATTGTAAAAGTGATTCTCATTTATTCTATAAAATTGGGTCAGTTCGTAAGTAACTTATTTAAAAGTGAGCTGACAGAAAAAGTTAGATAAGGAGGAGCATCACCAAGTGGACCAACTTCTACTTGTCAGGTGGCTCTTTGTTTAACATTTATGCATTTTTTCAATAGGGCATAAATTTCACATCCGAAGTCTGTTTTCAATGCTATTTTTTGGAATATCCTATTTTTTTCGAGAGCTTTTCATCTAGACCATCCGTTTCAAATTTTATCCATATTCTTTACATATTTAATATGGCTTCTTCCAATGATATTTTTCTTATGAGTACTAACTACTTCTCATGGAAATCCCATATGGAGGATGTACTAAGAAGTAAAGGATTGTATCAGATTACATTGGAAAAAGAACAAGAACCCACTTATGATGAAAATAATTTCAAATGGGCTAATAAGAATGATGAAGCACAAGGACTATTTAGAATGTCCATCTCTCATGTTTTAATGTTTCACCTTTAAGGAATTGATGCGCCCGATGAATCTTGGCAAAATATTCAAGCTATGTTTGGTAAACACAATATTATTTGAGCACACCAA
>JZKD02S1901954.1:167228-193543 GCA_000966675.3 Picea glauca | reverse complement strand
GAAACCCTCTAGGGGAAGAAAACCCAGCAAAAAATTCCTTATCATAAATAGCTTATACAATGTTCAAGAGATAACTCAAACCAATACAGAAATTCCTCCCCAAGAGATGTGCCACTCTTCTTATCCTCTCTCCAACTTGTAATTGCAACTTGCCTCATAAGATAATGAGCAAGTGAGTTGTGTGTTAGAAGTGAGGCGCTAGCCTCTTATTTATATCAAACTGGCACGTGTGAAAGGTCACAATCTGGCAAGACTGACCTCTCACTCTAGGTGGGTAAACCCACCTTTAATTAATTCTGGGTCTTCCATTATAACTGTTGGGTCCGACTTCTTATTCTACACTTTGTAATTGTTCGATGACCAATCCTCAAAAGGGGATTTGGTCCTTATACAATTACCGACATGATTAATCCTCAATGGGGATTAATCCAATAACAATAATAATAATATTGACATGATTAATCCGCAATGGGGATTTAATCCAATAATAAAATAATAATAAGAATGTTCTTCGCAGTTACATTATTTCAACACCTAGTAAACCTCATGATCGAAAGTCTACTACAGTTTATGTTTTCAGCCTTGGTTTTGGACTTGTCACTTGGGCTTTTCAGAAACAACAGTCTATTGTTCTTTCTTCAATAGAAGCAGAGTACCTAGCAATGGTTAATGCAAGTCAAGAATCCTTGTGGCTTTGACATATCCTTTCATTTTTTGGATTTCAGAAATAACATCCGACGACCCTCTAGTACAACAATCTGAGTGCCATCAAGCTTGCCAAAGATCCAGTTCAAAATCAGTGCATCAAACACATCAAGCTACATATGCACTTCATTAGAAATCTCATTCATGATCTAGTTATTGAAGTGCTATTTCACCCTATAAAAGATCAAGTTGTATACATTTTCACAAAGTCTCTTATAGAATCGAAGTTTTCCAAACTTTGATCTATGTTAGGAGTTTAGGAAGTTGTCATTAAGGGGGGATAGGCTCTAATGCCTCATTCTTTCTCCTATTGCATCACCTTTCTAAATCCTTCAATGCTATCCCAAGTTGTTATTAAGGGGGGATGTTAGGATATTTAGACACTCAGGAGTTAGTTAAAATCAACCTGGTCTAATGTGTCATTAGTGTTGGGCTCTAAATATGTCCTAAAAACAACCTTAGTCTAACATTAATTTGTCAACTGAGGATTCATCTTCTATTTTAAGAATGTCAACAAAGTCTATGCAGATAGTCGTAGAGTTTTAAATCATGTAGATAATTCAACTAAAGCAAATATGAGTCTATTTAAGTTACTACGAGAATCAAGTTCTTCACTCATTCATTAAAAACTCCGAAACTGATAATTTACTCAACATAATTGTAATCTGATTAATAACACACTGTGAATCCAAAACATAAATCAATTGGTTGAATTCATCTAGCTAAAAGAAAATAATTTAATCTGTGAAAAAACTTAACGAATCAATCTATCGATGATTATTTAACATGCTGGAAAAGAACATCGAATTACTGTACATTTAAGAAGGAACAACAAATACGAATTAAGTGAAAGGAACGACAAATGTAAATTTGATAAAAGGAACAACGTATGCGAAAATGAAAGGAATCCACATGCGCTAAACCAACAGTAATTGGAAATGGAACAACAATTGACAATCTTAGAATAAAACATCTATTCTCTACAAATGAACATCATAAATAATTCATAAAAGAATCACTACACTGATGAATTTACCTTAACTGTTGCAAGGAAATTAAATCACAGAACTGAAATAAAATGGATACGATTACAGATGAGATAGTAACTCCTTCCGACCGGGCCCACAGTCTTTAGAAGGTACTGCTACGAAAAACTCAGTACTCAAAGATGATCAAAATGCTCAAGGATTTCATTAATTCCATAACTGGTAGATCATTTACGATAGACTGCTATACAAAATGTTAACTACTCAGAGATCTGAATGCTTTGTTGAATTTCTTGGCTATCTCTCTATTGTTCATCATCCTCTATATATTACAATGACATGAGTAAATTAAGCTATCACGAGGATCGAGAGATCCTCAAGATTGCTTTTACTATTTATGAAGATTACAATAAAGAGTCAATCTTCCTTTAAAATGTTTTATGCCTCATTCTTTTGATCTCCAATGGCCTAGAAATCTTCATAATCTCCTTAACTATCTTGAGTTAACAAAAATTGTTTATTTCTACAATAAAATCAAAACAATTCAAACCAAATTTTAGAAAATTTCTAATATTATGCAATAATATTTCTAAAAGACTTTTTAATCATTTCCTTTCCTAATTACTTCTAATTAATAGAAAAGTAAATCAAGAATATATCATAAAACATGGTAATAAGGAGAATATTTGTACCTTTTTCACAACTCAACATACCCCCCAGCTTACCTATTTGCATGTCCTCATGCAATCAAAGAGTTTGCATGTAAAGAAGTGATGCTAAGGGGAGGAGAGGTCTTTTCTCTAGGCCTCCTAAATCCATTATTACCTTTAAGCTCTTAAAAACCAACATCTTCCTCCTTCTTATGAATTTCATAATTACTCTGATAACCCTCTGGAGGATACCAAATAATGGGAGGACTGTACCTGCATCCAATCTAGGAAGGCCCTTCATCCAGGATCATTCTGGCATACCTCTCCAACCTGAAGGTGGCTGCGTGAAAATTTCTGAAACCAAATGGTTCCTTGTTCTTGACTAGATTTGAGGAGACATCCCATCTTAGTTTGGCAGCAGAAATGACTTCTTATTTAATCTCTCTAAAATACTGTAGACCTGAACGTACAACATGTCTATGGATGGGAGCTAAGGATTCTACAATCTTCTCCCTCTTCATGAATGTTCTGTGTTGCATAATGGTATCAAGGGATTTAGGAGGTTCCCCTCTAATCCATAGGTCTAATCCAGTTTCTCTTTTCATGAAAACCTTATGTGCTTTAGCCCATCTGGTTTGGTTTTTGGAAAACAACAAGAATGCTTGAAACTGTATGTCCCCAGTGAAAAGATTGGGGTTCTCTTTTATGTTTTCTCCTAGGATGAAGTTGTGAAGGTATAATTCACACAGAAAGTATTGTACTCCATCTTCTTGTTCTCTAAAACATGAAACAAAATCAGAAACAATGGTAAACTCAAAAGGTTTGCATGCTCTAATAGCTTTCACTCTTAGCAACAAATAACGTTCTAATAAAAATAAGGTGTAATTAGTAGCAGGGGCCCTGCAAGCTACCATATCAGAATAGACAACGCAAATTTCTTTGATTTTATCTAAAGCTCCATCTAGCTATCCCTGTACTTTATTCACCTTTTCTTTAGTTCTGCTAAGCTCAAAAAATGTCTCATTCTCTGTTTCTAACATGGCTTGAAGTTGTTTGACAACTTTCTGATGTTCTGACACTATTACCATTTCGCTTCTACATTGAGTTAGGGTTTGTTGGGATTGCACTAGTTCTTCTTCCAACCTGCTAATAATGGCATCCTATTCAGGGGAATGAAATGCTTCTTCAGTTTGAACAACTATCTCTATTGTTGCTGGAGCATTTGTCTGGGTTCCTATTTCAATTGTTTCCAAAGGAGCACGGATATCTGTAGGAAACACTCCTTCAGTTTGAACAATTATTTCTTCTATTGCTGGAACCTCTGTCTGAGTTTCTATTGTAGTTGATTCCAAAGGAGCCTACAGTTCTGTTTGTGCTCCCACAGAATTGGTGTGAACTGTCCTTCTGGGAAGTGGATTTCTCCCCTGTACTCTATCCCTCTTAGATTTATTCTTTTTATGGGATTTTTCAACCTGTTCCAACTGTTCCCTAAGTTGTCTAATTGTTTCTTTCAATCTACCAAATTTTTGTTTTAATACTTTTATTTTCCTAACCCTTTTTCTCAATATCTTGTTTTCATCTTTTAATTTTCTGATTTTGTTGTTACCTCTGCCTGCTGTTTCTTCCTGTCTATGGGGAATTTAAAGGTCTTTCCACCTTGATCAACTGGTAACTGCTTCCCTGTTTCTTCTGGGTGCTTTGTTTGTTCTAAAGGATCATTTACCTCAATGTGATGTTCTCGATGTTTTGTTCTTTCAAGAGATGTCATCTCCATATTAGGAAGATCCAAGACAAGGTTTGAATGAGAGGAAGTTGGTGCTTAGGGTTCTCCAAACCCGTCCGTGTCTTCAGTAAATGATGTTCCTAAATTTCCCAATACTTGGGCCATCTCTACTTCATAACTTCTGAAGAAATGCTTTGTAAGGATTTCATGTGTTGACTGTTTTGTCTGTACAACTTCATGAGTGTTTTCAGGTTTTATTGTCTTTTTATTCCTTCTTTTTTTCACAGTGGAGGTTTCATGAACATAAATTCTCCTCTGTCTCTTCTTCTTTGATGTTACTGGCTGTATGGTTTGAGTTTTTTCCAACTGAATGGGGTCTGCTTCCATTTCAGGTTGGGGTTCTAGAATTTCCATTTGGGCACTGTCTCCTTATACCTGGGCTGCCTTAATTTCCTATGGGGGAATTTCATGGTGAATTTCAAGTTGTTCAATTTGTAGGGGCCTATCGGGCTCAATTAAGTCTCCCCAAGTTATTTGTGTATGGCTCAAGGCCCTGTTTACTATTAATTTTACTAGTCTGTGGTGACTAATTACATTGGCAGGGTCTTTGGCCTTTTGGTTCCTTGCAACGACTTCATGCAACATGGCATTTAAAAAGAATGGTAAATTTATCACTGACCTTTGTTTTAGTACTTCTAGAAGTTTGAGGTGGCACGGTCTCACCACATCGTATCTCCTGTCACTTGTGATATATCTCTGTATTAATCCTGCTAGCTCTCTCCATGGCTTGCTGAGAGCAGTGGGGTTGAGTCCTTTCCATTTTTTGTCGAATTCTTCTCCTGGTTCCGCGAAGGACTCCACAACCTCCTTGAGTGTTATGTATTTCCCGATCCACTGTGTGCCTTCACTTGGGAGGCCTGTTACCTCTGCTATAATTTCATCAGTGACCAGAATTTGTATGTCTCGAATCCCCGAGACTCCCCTCTGTAAGTTTTGGAAAAATGCTAGTGTGATATTTATGTCGTATCCCTACAATTTGTTGAAATATTCTATCCACCCCAGATGATGTAAAATTACCCTTTCCTGGTTAGTTACTTGTAGCAATGTGGGCTCTCAGCGGATGCTTCGACCTCCCATGTTTTCTGTAAACAAATCAACACAACTATCGTTCCAAACTGCAAACTTAGTTAGACCAAATTGTGAGGAAATATTACTAAAAATGGTAAAAATTATACAACAACAATGGCATATAGAAATACAAATTTTACCATTAATTGTAATCATTATGATCTATCAAAAAACGTGCAGAATATCCACCCCCTGATAAATTAAAAGGTCGACCTCGATCGTCGATATGTGTGAGCGTAATGATGGTAGGTAGTTCAAGTGAGGGGTAATTACTATGCCTCCACCATTGGGAGAACAATCATTAGTAACTTCCAAAGAACTGTAATATTAATCATGAACAATAATCACACCTTTTGTGGGAAGTACAAGTTTAAATACCCATGTTCAAATATGTTTAAGGAGGAATATTCCGTGTAGTCTTAAATTTGTTCACGTTTTAGAAATATTCCACATGTCATAACTTTATTACTTTCCCTTGTGTTGAATATAACCAGAATGATAGCCTCTTTGTTAAGAAAGGAAGACTAGGAACACACAAAAAAAACTTAGCGTATTTAAGATAAACTTCCATACCACAGGTAGAGCCATTGCTGCCAGCATGTGTCCATAGCCTTGACAAGGTTTCCTTTTAACCCATAGATGAGCCAGTGTCCTCAATAAATATTTTAAATCATCTTTTCCCAAAAATACCACTATCCTGGTTTGGTAGCCAGATAACGACAATGCCACTCACTAGATTGTAACCTAAGTGAAAAAGCTGGCTTGTGATGAGACCTCTTGTCCTTTGATAATAAATGCCAAAGGCAATTTCCTTGGTGTGGTATCCATAATGGGAATGCCACTTATGTTAATATATTATGATCATGGTAGGTTGGCTCATGATGAGACCCCCTATCCTTTGTGGGAGAAGTTTATTTTCTTTATTTATGTTTAATTATCTTTTCGAATGAACAACGCTACCCAGAAATAAGGAATGACAATCAATACAAAATGAACGACAATTGTTCTATTCAAATGAATGACACTACTCACAAAGGACACAACAATCACAACAAAGGGAACGACAGTTGTTCCATTCAAATGAACGACACTACCTACAAAGGGAACAACAATCACAACAAAGGGAATGACAATTGTTCCATTCAAATGAAGGACACTACCCGCAATGGGAACAACAATCACAATAAAGGAAACAACAATCATTACGTTCGAATGAACGATGTGATGATGTTCAAATTTTAACCATCTAATTAAGTAATTGGATACCACCTGTAGACATTTTTGTTTTTAGGGAATCTAGGATTGATTAGTCATCAACTAAATTCATTCAATTTTTATGGGTAGGTTTATTCAATGATCGAAGTATTGGATGGTTTGTAGTGTTATGCATTCATTTTCTATTTACTACAGCTGCAAATTCTTTTAGTGTAGTCGCCTAACTTTTTGCTGCAGAACATGACATATTCATCTCCTGTGTAAAAAAAGGTTTCTGTTCGATGGATTTTTCAAAGTGAGACAGGATAAATTTGAAGTTTTGAATAAGGAACATAAAAGAGTGCTAATTATATTCATTACAATCATCTTTTCTAGTTTTTATTCTCCAAATCTCTTTATAGTGACTTTCCTAAAAAAAAAATAAAAAAAATCAATCAAATCTTTAAAGAAAACTATATACAATATTTATAGTGCTGGAAGAACAACAATTTCATGGAACTGAAGATGCTGGGTTACCTTCCCACCCACCTAAAATCTGAACAATAGAGTCATTACTTCTTGGCAAAATGATTCTTTTGAAAGCGGTTTATGGTAGAGTCGTAGCCATGTCCATTTACCAAAAAATGAGAACCAGACTAGTCGATGGTAACTAAAGTGACACTGCCATTATCATGAAATTCATTGATTTCATACGGTCCCAGCCACCTTGTCTGTAATTTCCCAGGAAAATCCTGAAATCTGGAATCATAGAGAAGTGCCTAATCACCTTTCTGAAAGGATTTCTTCTTGATGTGCTTATCATGCCAGCTAGTTCTCTATTGTTGAATGACAGCTGTGTGCTGAAGGGAGAACAAGAATGCTTCATCTAACTCATTGAGCTGTTGTAAGCGATTTGTGTGTGCCTCTGTAAGATCCAATCCAATTTCCTATGCCATTCTTAGAGTCTTCAACTCAAATTCAATTGGAAATATAGGTTCTTTGCCAAAGACTAGATGATAAGGAGAGTAGCTAGTAGTGTTACGCCATGTTGTGTGATAGGCCCATAAGGCATTTGGAAGCTTGACTGACCAATTTTGATGGTTTGTTGAGACTATTTTTTTAAAGATTGCCTCCAAGAATTTATTGGTACTTTCCACTTGTCCGTTTTCCTGTGGGTGGTATGGGGAGGTAACTCTGTGTTTAATGTGATAATTGTGCAGAGTGGCCGTGATTTTATGTGCTATAAATTGTGACCCTCCGTTAGTAATTACTTCCTTGGGTAATCCATAACGTATAAATAATTCAAAGAGAAACTTAATGTCTACTTCCTCCGTTGCGTTTGAAGAGGCTACTGCTTCTACCCACTTGGTCATATAGTCTGTTGCAACTAGTATATAAGATTTTTGATTTGATTTTGGGTTGAAAGGGAAAACAAAATCGAGTGCCCATCTCTCAAAAGGTTACGCCACTACTTGTGCTTGTAGGGGAATTTCATTAGCTTGGCCTGGTCGACCCATCCTCTGACAGCTGTCGTAGGCCTGGAAATATTTCTTTGTGTCTTTGAATATTGAGGGCCAATAGTATCCCATCTGTAAAACCTTATGCCCAGTTATGCGGTCTACAAAATGTCCGCCACAGGGCTCATAATGTCCCTCCTTCAAGACATCATAAATTTCATCGTCTCTAACACATATTCGGATCTAAAAATCAGACCCTGTGTGAAAAAGATATCCACCAATCCAGGTGAACCGTGCACTGCGTTGAACGATTAGTTTCCTTTCTCTTGATGACAGGTGTGCTGGTAGTTTCCCAGCTGCCAGATAATCCTCCACATCAGTGTACCACAACGTCTTAATAGTGACAGTGAACAAGTGTTCGTCTGGAAATTGGTCTTCAATTATCAAAGAGTTATCGGTTTTGGGTACACGAGACAAGAAATCTGCAACGAGATTCTCTCTTCCGGGCCGATCCTTGATGGTGATGTTGAATTCCTGCAATAGTAATAACCACCGAGTAAACCATCCATTAGTAATAGGTTTGTTAGATAAATATTTAATAACATAATGATCAGTATATAGAATAACTGGATAGCCTGTTAGATAGTGGCGAAATTTATTAATAGCATGTATAATGACTAAAAATTATTTTTTTGTTACTGTGTAATTTAATTCAGCAAGAGTAATATTTTTGCTAATAAAATAAATAGCATAATATTTCTTGTCTTCTTCCTGTCCAAGGAGAGCGCCTATGGTGATATCCGACGCATCTGAAGAGATATGAACTGGTAATTCCCAGTTTGGTCCTCTTAGCACCAGTGCTGTTGAAACCAACCTTTTGAGTTCTGGAAATGAAACATCACACTTATCAAACCACTGAAATTGCACATTACCAGTTAAAGCATGTAAAGGTGCAACTATTCTTGAAATTTTTTCTATGAATCTATGATAATACTCTACATAGCCAAGGAAACTTCGTACCTCATTTTATGTACGAGGTGTAGGAAGATTAAGGATTACCTCTATTTTTTCTGGGTCTACCTTGATTCCACCTATAGAAACATAGTGTCCTAGTACCACACCTTTAGTCATCATCATATGACATTTCTCATGACTCAAACATAGCCTGGTAGAAATGCATCGTTCCAATACCTTCTCCAGATTGCTTAAGGCTTGATCAAAGTCAATGCCATAAGGGGTGAAACCGTCCATGCAAACTTCAAGTCCTTCATTAATCAAATTAGAAAATATGCTTAAAATAGCTCTTTGGAATGTAGTTGGAGCATTACATAATCCAAATGGAAATACTCTATATGTGAAGGTACCCCAGGGACATGTAAATGTAGTTTTATCCTGGTCTTTCCAAGCAATCAAAATCTGATTATAACTGCTAAATCCATCTAGAAAGGAGAAAAACTGCTTCCCTTCTAAAGTATCAAGGACATGATGAATAAAAGGTAGGGGAAAGTGGTATTTTTGAGTAGATTTATTGAGTTCTCTGTAGTCTACTATTGGCATAGGGGCAGACCCAGGGTTCAACACTCAAGAGCGCACCAACAAAACCCTAACTACCGACCCTTTCGGCAACACCTGTGAAGCAGATGAAGTCTTACCCGAGGTAGAGGCAGGGGTGGTTGTAGGACTTAGATGTCTGCAACCTTAGCTGGGACACAGGTCTGTGATTATAGCACTTAAAAATCATATAGCATGGTTTATCCATCAATATTCAACCCTTACAACACTTCGCATATAGCACAGAGCATCGCAGTGAGTACTTAGATCTAAGATAATTCAACACTTAGCCACAACGATATAGATCGGGTTCCACAGATCAAGAACTAAGAATATTACATATCATATCTAACATTCATTCCTATCTCAGAAGAACAAAGCATAAATCAATCTATCTAATAACATCAAGAACTTAGCCAAGAAAGAGATAAACACATTAGGTCGAAACACAGAGCACAATACACAAAGTGACTGTGGTTCACCCCCACCCTGGGGCTACGTCCATAAGATCTTCTTCTTTATTATCTCAGTCAAGCAGTTACAACACAGAGCTTCAACAATCCTTGCTTTGCATAGGACATAAGACCTGCGCAGCTCGCTAGATCCTTCTTCCTTGCACTTCAACACAAAACAACTTGCGAACTTCTTACAATCATGCATATAGCATTTACAAGATACATCTGGTCACACAGATCCAGTTTCTGGCACTAAGCCATCAACTATACATCACATAGATGTAATAATCCCTCTCTTTAAATTGCCTAGTATCTATTTATAGATTACAAAAATGGGCCTAAACGTGGGTGAACCCACATGCCGACATCCCTTTCTCGTGACATTAACCCAAAACCCTAAAGGGACCCAAAAATAGGTCTAGTTTCCCTAATTTCAGCTTCACGTTGCGCTCCATCTTTGGCAAGCTGTCAAAGTCCCAAAATTGGTCAAATATGACTAAGTATTCTTCAAAACTTGGTCAAGGTCCAAAAGGCCCCCAACACTCACCTGTGACTCATCCTGAGTCACTCTCGTTTGATCAATTCTGCCTCAAATGCCTCGATCTTGGCTCGAGTTGCTTCGACCTGCTGCAGTGCGACAACCTCTTGCTCAGTGAATTCCTAGATCAATGTGTCATTGAGCAGTCCTTCCAGGCACTATTCTATAATGATGACAACCTGTTCAAGTTCATCTCCCTGGATTTCAAGTTCAGTGGACAGTTGGCATGCCTTTTCTTGGATTGGCTGAAGTTGTTGGGAGACTTCCATCACTTTACTTTGCAACATATGTACATTTTGTTGGGATGTGCATTGTTCTGCAAACCTCTTCATTCTTTCGAATGGGGTAAAAGTCTTTATCTATGCCTGTAGCGTGTCTGCATGCTACTTTGCTTCTTTATTTTCTGCAAGCTCTAGTGAAACATCATTCAATGCAACAATTAAGAAGTCGAAGTCATCTGGGGTAAGGGTATTTTTAAGTGTGGTCTGGGTGGACTTATATTTCTTTCGGGAGGAGGGATTTGGTGGTGTAATATTTCTTTTCAAGGAGGGATCCTCCTCCTCTCTAGGTGGAGTAACCTCACCTCTGCTTTGATTAACTTTTGTGCCACCTAGTTCGTCACCATCACCTCCTTGCACAGGTGAGATCGAAGTAGTCTTCGTGGATGTGCTAGGGACATCTTCAACTTCGACATCCTTCTTAGTCTTGCTTGGCCCAGGTGTATCTAGCATAGATTCAGGGATTTCCACATCAGTCATGTCTGCAGGGTCTGTTGCAACAAGGAGGTCCACTGACCATTCCTTCGTAATCTCCTCCAAGTCATCTTCTGTCAACTTGTAGTAGGATTGGAGCTATTGTTTATGCTCATCACCGTGTGCTATAATATAGGTGAAGTGGTGGTCCGCGCTGAATTTCATAAAAGGTCTAAACCTATGAAGTACGTTTGGCATGATTCACGGTGTATACTGAATTGCATTCTTCAGTTGGTTGAAATAGGTGTGGAAGACAACATTGGAATTCCATTGCTTGATCATGTCGCTGGAGTACCACATCGTACAGAACTTCGCAACTAGCGGTTCGAAAGGTTCGATCTCCATAAAAGTGGCTCCCTCTGGCAGTTCCCAAGCGATGAAAGGGATGAGTATGAGCAACCGACTAAAGTGGAAATCATACCCTTGGTCTTGTGCTCCTCTACAATTCAACTCTAACTGGTTTACAAGATACTGTGCTCAATTCATCTGTAGTCCCTCGACGCACTTCCCTGCGAGGTCAACTACGAAGCCAGTCACCTATGTTGGTCTGTTCTTACGAACTAACTTGCCCGCGATCAGCTAACAATCAAGGCACACCACGCCACTCTGGATAGAGGCTACCTTGTAGCCTCGCGTACCCTTCTCTACATCACCATAAGTTTCTTTTATCCGCTGTGCTAGTGCTTGGTCTGAGGTCTTTCCTAGGTTAAATTCCTGTGGGTTAGGGCCTTTCATGCTAAGTCCTGTGATCTGATTGATCAGAGTCGGATCCACAGTGATGCGGTGGTCCAACCATAAGTATCCGCCATGGTATCAATACAACAACAACTTGACGCATGCGTTGACTTCCTGGTGCCTGCCGAAGTGAGGGATCTTCATTACGTTGAGCAGTGTGGACTGTGCAAGGTTCTGGGTCCAGGAATGTGGGACAATATTAGGATTTCTGCCTGTGGTATTGGTTAAGTACTTATGTGGAGCTAACATGCCTAAGATTTTGCGATCTCCAAGGTTAAAATCACTAAATTTTAGTGCTGCGAGCTTATCCTGGTCAGCACGTACTGCGTGCACCCCTTTCAAAAGATACGCGATGATCAAGGCATACTCAAAGTCTCTGGGTACATTGTTGCAGTTAATATTACTGCTCAAAGGTGGCATGTAAATCGACATAATGCATGGGATCATCTTGGCATTTGCAATATCGTCTCGGTGCTTTGTTCTTGTCTCGATCGTGGTTCTGGAAGGTCCTGCTCCATGAGTAGTGGAGGGAGAAGCTTGGACTCCTCCTATTGATGATGCTTGCACACCTACATACATCCTTCTTTCTGACATGACTCTCTAAGTCATTAAGTCAGTCAAAACTTCTTCAACTACTTTCTCAACAACGTTGAGCTCTTTCGACATACAAACTTGGGTCAACTAGCTTAGGTGTGAAAATGAATTCAGAGACTACGATGAACAGTACGGGAACAAGGAAATGATCGCAGGGTGAAGGAATCTCAAGTTTTGGGCTCAAATTCTCATTTAGAAAAAGTATTTTCGATGCGTGGTGTGATGAACTAAGTAGGGAAACTTAGCAACGGTCGGCCTGCGACGGGTAAGAGGCTGCATTAACTGATGTTTTGTCCATATGGCATGGTATAACGGTCTAGTGGTGAGCCATAAAGGCATTTCGACCCATTCAGAGCAGAAGTTGAATGGTTATATTGGCTTCCAACGACTATATTTTTGTGCCATAGGTTGTTGTTCTGATATCCCGACAAAGCTCGATTCCTGTGATTTTTCCTTCTGCGAAGTTTCCTTTGGAGTCTTTTGTAATTTTTTGATTTTGGTCCTCTTCTTACTTAGCTTCCTAGCCTTTTTCCCAGTAAGCTTCGTCTCGGTCATCCTTTTTCCATTCTGATTCTTTTATTCTCTTGACATAGTCACTTCGCGTTGCTTAGGTTCTGTCTTCAGATCCAAGGGTAATACTCCTTCATCATATGGATTAGGTATTTTGGTCTTCTGTGGTTCCTCTAATGCTCTTATAACTTCGATACCCATGTCCCTGGTGTTCAATGGCTTAGTTCCATCCTCTTGTTATTTCATCAAGTAGGAGATCCTCCTTGACATAAATTCCATGAGTTCTTGCTTCTTCTGTTCTAGAGCCTCCTTTTCTTCTTTTCTCCAGATCTGGTCTTTTTCAATCCAGATCCTACCTAACAAAGATGGAAATGGGGCGTGGTCCTCAATAAATTTAATAACTTCAAATTCTTCCTCTGTCGAAGTTCCATGGGTACTCATAGCTATCTGGGTAATTATGCCACATAGGGTTACCATTTTTCCTTTAAATAGTCTGATGGTTCCTAGTGAAGAGACCAGAGAAGGCCTTCCTAGGGTTTCCCAAGTGATTTCTATCATAAATTTCATTGGTTTTCCCTCATCCAGAGCATAGTCAATGTCAAAGTCTCCTATTCTTACTTCGATTTTCTCCTTTTCTTTGAATATTTCTGACAAACTGACATCCTTATGGTCATCTAGGGTTTCTTTTATTTTCAGTAACATGATCTCTGATTCTCTCTGGGGTTCTTCTATAATTTTAGTCTCTTGATCTCCTTCAGAGTTTGCTTGTTCCATATTTAGCTTTTCAAGTCTAGAAATCATTCTAGGGAAATCCAATACTTCATGGTCCATAGCTTTACAACAGAGGCAACTCGGGTTTCTCCCAGGGCATTCCTTAGCAAGATGTCCTGGTCTTCTGCAATTGTAGCAAAGAGTTAATCCTCTCTTTCTTTTCAATGATCCCAAACTCTTTTTGTACTGCGTGCTAGGATCATAAGGGCTAGCCTGCAAAAATTTCTTTCTAGGGTCCTGCATCCACTGGTTAGTCCAAAAAATCTTTCTATGCATAGGTATAACATATCTTTCACTATTCCTATCAGCTCTATTCATATCAAACTTTCTTTTATCTAACAATGCTCTAGTTTTTAAGCCGAGACAAAATTTATCAAGCATACCTAAATCCATATGTTAGAAATACAAAATTTCACTTATTTTCTTCCACAGGGGACAAAGCTTTTAGATCTAAAACTTAAACTATTCTTACCTTTACTAGAGGATAAAGCTTACATATATTACCTCTTTTCTGTAGAAATTTCTACTTTTACCTTTCTTAAGGCACAAAGTGTTCAGATCTCACTTATTTTCTTCAGTATCAACCTCTTTTCTTGCAGATATGACCTCTTTCCTTCAGATTTGACCTTTCTTTCTTGGCACAAAGCTTCGCAGGTCAAGTAGAATATTGCACACTAGGTAAACATATCTATGCACATAGCTTATTTCGCACAAATATTTTTCTTCTTTAGTTCCTAGCAATCACAGTTTCAGGTCCCGACAACAGAACCATTTGTTGGCATAGGGGCAGACCCAAGGTTCAATGCTCAAGAGCGCACCAAAAAAACCCTAACTACTGGCCCTTTCGGCAACACCTACGAAGCAGATGAAGTCTCACCCGAGGTAGAGGCAGGGGTGGTTGCAGGACTCAAATGTCTGTAACCTTAGATGGGACACATGTCTATGATTATAGCACTTATAAATCATCTAGCATGGTTTATCCATCAATATTCAACCCTTACAACACTTCGCAGATAGCACAAAGTATCGCATTGAGTACTTAGATCTAAGATAATTTAGCACTTAGCCACAACAAGATAGATCGGGTTCCACAGATAAAGCACTAAGCATCTTAGATATCAGATCTAACATTCATTCCTATCTCAGAGGCACAAAGCATAAATGAATCTATCTAATCACATCAAGCACTTAGCCAAGAAGGAGATAAACACATTAGGTCGAAACACATAGCACAATACACAAAGTTACCGTGGTTCACCCCCACCCTAGGGCTACGTCCACAAGAACTTCTTCTTTATTATCTCAGTCAAGAAGTTACAAAACATAGATTCAACAATCCTTGCTTCGCACAAGACAAAAGATCTGTGCAGCTCGCTAGATCCTTCTTCCTTGCACTTCAACACAAAACAACTTGCGAGCTTCTTACAATCATGCACAGAGCATCTACAAGATACATTCGATCACACAGATCTAGTTTCTGGCACTAATCCATCAGCTATACATCACATAGATGTACTACTCCGTCTCTTTACATTGCCTAGTATCTATTTATAGATTAAAAAAATGGGCGTAAACGTGGTTGAACCCATGGGCCGACATCCCTTTCCTGTTACATTAACCCAAAACCCTAAAGGGACCCAAAAATAGGTCTAGTTTCCCTAATTTCTGCTTCGCGTTGCGATCCATCTTTGGCAAGCTGTCGAAGTCCCAAAATCGGTCAAATATGACCAAGTAGTCTTCAAAACTTGGTCAAGGGCCAACATGCCCCTAACACTCACCTGTGACTCGTCCCGAGTCACTCTGGTCTGATCAATTCCACCTCGAATGCCTCAAGCTTGGCCCGAGCTGCTTCGACCTGCTACAGTGCGATAGCCTCTTGCTCAATGAATTCCTGGATCACTGTGTCATTGAGCGGTCCTTCCAGGCATTGTTCTGCAGTGATGACAACCTGTTCAAGTTCAGCTCCTTGGCTTTCAAGTTCAGTGAACAATTGGCATGCCTTTTCTTGGATTGGTTGAAGTTGTTGGGAGACTTCCATCACTTTAATTTGCAACATATGTACCTGTTGTTGGGATGTGCGTTGTTCTGCAAACCTCTTCACTCTTTCGACTGGGGTCAAAGTCTTTATCTATGCTTGTAGCGTGTCTGCATGCTTCTTTGCTTCTTGCTTTTCTGCGAGCTCTAGTGAAACATCATTCAGTGCAACAATTAAGAAGTCAAAGTCATCCGGGGTAAGGGTAGTTTTAAGCATGGTCCAAGTGGCCTTAGCTTTCTTTCAGGAGGAGGGCTTTGGTGGTGTAATATTTCTTTTCATGGAGGGATCCTCCTCCTCTCTATGTGGAGTAACCTTGCCTTTGTTTTGCTCAACTTCTGTGCCACCTAGTTCGTCACCATCACCTCCCTGTGCAAGTGAGATCAAAGTAGTCTTCGTGGACATGATAGGGACATCTTCAACTTCAACATCCTTCTTAGTCTTGCTTGGCCCATGTGTATCTGGCATAGCTCCAGGGCTTTCCACATCGGACATGTCTGCGGGGTCCGCTGCAACAAGGAGGTCCGTCTACCATTCCTTGGTAATCTCCTCCAAGTCATCTTCTGTCAACTTGTAGTAGGATTGGAGTTGTTGTTTATGCTCATCACCGTGCACTACAATATAGGTGAAGTGGTGGTCCGCGCTGAATTTCATCAAAGGTCTAAACCTATGAAGTAGATTTGGCATGATTTATGGTGTATACTGAATTGCATTCTTCAGTTGGTTGAAATAAGTGTGAAAGACAACATTGGACTGCCATTGCGTATTCATGTCGCTGGAGTACAACAACATATAGAACTTCACGGCTAGTGGTTCGAAAGGTTCAATCTCCGGAAAAGTGGCTCCCTCTAGCAGTTCCCAAGTGATGAAAGCGATGAGTATGAGAAAACGACTAAAGTGGAACTCATACCCTTGGTCTTGTGCTCCTCTACAATCCATCTCTAACTGGTTTATAAGATACTATGCCCAATTCATCTGTAGTCCCTCAGTGCACTTCCCTGCGAGGTCAACTACGAAGCCAGTCACCTGTGTTGGTCTATTCTTGTGAACTAACTTTCCCACGATCAGCTGACAAGCAAGGTGCACTGCACCACTCTGGATAGAGGCTACCTTGTAGCCTCACATACCCTTCTCTACATCGCCATATGTTTCTTTTATCCACTATCCTTGTGCTTGGTCTGAGGTCTTTCCTGGGTAAAAGTCCTGTGGGTCAGGGCCTTGGATGCTAAGTCCTGTGATTTGATTGATCAGAGTCGGATCCAGAGTGATGTGGTGGTCCAACCATAAGTATCCGCCGTGGTATCAAGACAACAACAACTTGACGCATGTGTTGACTTCCTGGTGTCTGCCGAAGTGAGGGGTCAAATGGTTGGCCCTGCCATGTGTTTCCAGAATTATGCTACTGATTATACTGCCCAGAAAATAAAGATGAAGGATCTTGTAGCGTACCTGGGGGTCGAGCCTGCCATTGGCGACATTGAGCCATCAAATATACTGGTTATGTTTCCTCTTCTACTTCTTTAAATATAACTTTTAGTCCTAGGAGTGATGGGTATTGCTCTGTCACATGGTCTTTGGAACAAATGGCGCAGGTCCGAACCACATCCAAGGAACACTCCCTCGAGCCATGTTTCCTTCTACATCATGGAAAAAATATGGCCAATGACTTTTCTGCTTCTACTTGTTTCTGTTTAACCTGTAGAACATCTAATTGTGTAGTCAGAGTACTCAAAATGTCAGTTTTAAAATTTTCTAAAAGATTACCAATTTCTGCTCGGGTGACGCTCCCACTAGTGATGTTGATATTTCTAGTGATGGGGGATCGTATTACTGATCTGGTTCATGTACTCCCACGCGAGCACCTGATACACAATTGGATAATGTCATCACATGTTTCTTGATAAATATCACCTTTTCCCATTAAGTTCAATGTTTCTACCCATTTATCCTTCATACCTTTTATTAGAGTGGCTTTAAGTACCTCACCTCGTAATGTACCGTAAGGTGATCTCTGTAGGTTATATTGAAATCTTTCAACATATTCTTCTAGTGTTTCATTTTCTCTTGCAGTCATTTTAAAGATTTCATCCTTTAAATCCCTGGTTCTACAATAGTCTTTATATTTCGTAAGGAAGGCTTGTTTCATTTCATCCCATGAATTTATAGTTCCTCCCCCTAATCCCATAAACCATCGTAAAGTTGATCCTTTCAAAGTGGAAGGAAATAGCTTCATTTTTTGGGGTTCAAAGGTGTAGTCATAACCTTTACACAAGACGTCAAACTCGAATAAGAACGCGTCAGGATCCTCTGAGATTAATCCATTGAAGGTTGGAAGATTTTGTAGTGGAATGGACTTCATTGGGGCATTGGCAACCAGATCAACTATAGGATATTCCAAAGTGGAAGTCTGGGGTCACCGTGGTTTTTGCTGTGCCATTTGGTTGAAAATGTGCCAATAGCCTTTAGGGATTTCTGGTTGTTCTATTCAGGTGGTTGATTACTTGATCCTTTAGTCGCGCTATCTAGGTCTGGGATTTTATTTGTTCCTTTACTTGCTAGAATCACAGGAGATCCAGGTTCAGGTGATGGTGGGCTTCACTTAACAATTCTACTGGTCTCCCCTTCTCCTTATTTCAAATTATGAGAATTTCCCTCATCCAAAGGAATGAGAGGTGGAGTATATGTATTTTTGAAACTTTGTTCAGTCTCTTCAGTTCCTCTATGAACCTCAGCATGAGCTGCAGTTGGTGAATTTGTTGCTTGAGGGATTCAGGTAGAACCTTTTAGAGGTCCAACCGAGGCTTGAGATTCAACTTTTTAGATGATTTCGTCTATGAAAGTGCTCCTTCCAGGGGGCACCAGGCCCTTGGATTTTGTAGTTTTTGGTGGGGGTTTTATTTTTTTAGGTTCTTTCTTCTTAGTCATACACACAGACACAAATTCTATGCACCTATTTAACCTCTATGCATCAACTGAAGGTAGGTGTTGGCACAAGCATTTTACTTGTTACCTACATAGGTTCTTACCTTCCGTTTTCAATACCTCATCCTCCAGAGATGCAACCTATGCTATCTTTGACATTCTCCCCGAAAACGACGCCAAAATGTTGGGCTCTAAATATGTCCTAAAAAAAACCTTAGTCTGACATTAATTTATCAACCGAGGATTCGTCTTCTAGTTCAAGAATGTCAGCAAAGTCTATGCAGATAGTGATAGAGGTTTAAATTGTATAGATAATTCAACTAAAGCAAATTTGAGTCTATTTAAGTTACTGCAATAATCAAGTTCTTCACTCATTCATTAAAAACTCTGAAGCTGATAATTTCCTCAACATAATTGTAATCTGATTAATAACACACTACGAATCCAAAACATCAATCAATTCGCTGAATTCATCTAGCTAAAAGACAGTAATTTAATCTGTGAAAACACTTAACGAATCAATCTATCAATGATGATTTAACCTGCTAGAAAAGAACAATGAATTACAGTACATTTAAGAAGGAACAACAAATACTAATTAAGCGAAAGGAACGACAAATGTGAATTTGATAAAAGGAACAACATATGCGAAAATGAAAGGAATCCAAAAGTGCTAAACTAACAGTAATTGGAAATTTAACAACAATCGACAATCTTAGAATAAAACATCTATTCTCTGCAAATGAACAACATAACTAATTCATAAAAGAATCACTACACTTATGAATTTACCTTAGCTGTTGCAAGGAAATTAAATCACAGAACTGAACTAAAATGGATACAATTACAGATGAGACAGTAACTCCTTCTGTCTGGGCCCACGGTATTTAGAAGGTACTTCTACGAAAAAATCAGTACTCAAAGATGATCAAAACGCTCAAGGCTTTCATTAATTTCATAACTGGTAGATCATTTACAATAGAATGCTATACAAAATGTTAACAACTTAGAGATCATAATGCTTGGTTGAATTTCTTGGCTATCTCTCTATTTTTCATTATCCTCTATATATTACAATGACATGAGTAAATTAAGCTATCCTAAGGATCGAGAGATCCTCAGGATTGCTTTTACTATTTATGAAGATTACAATAAAGAGTTAATCTTCCTTTAAACTGTTTTATGCTTGATTCCTTTGATCTCCAATGGCCTAGACATCTTCATAATCTCCTTAACTATCTTGAGTTAACAACAATTGTTTATTTCTACAATAAAATCAAAACAATTCAAACCAAATTTTAGAAAATATCTAATATCGTTCAATAATATTTCTAAAATACTTTTTAATCATTTCCTTTCCTAATTACTTATAATTAATAGAAAATTCAATCAAGAATATATCATAAACCATGGTAATAAGGAGAATATTTGTACCTTTTTCACAACTCAACAATTAGGATAAAGTGTGTTTCTTTAGTATGCATTAGTATGCATTTGTAATCCGATGGTCATAATATGTTCTCGACATAGAGTGATTTGATGGCTCATATTCTCCTCGATATTAATGGATAAATTGATCATGGATTAACACTTGATTGGTCCATGATCTCTATTTAAAGAGCAAGGAGGGTCGATTTTTTATGATCTCTATTTTTTCTTTTGCATTAATAAATTGCCTCAAGTGGCCACGTTGGATGGGGCCATGGATGTTTCCCCATAATGGTTTTATCATGTAAAAACATCGGTGAGTTGATATTTGATATGGTTGTGTGAGTGGCTACTGGAGGTGTTCATCATCTATTGGAATACCCATGTTGTCGAACAATGTTTTTTAAAGAACATGGCGACACTATTTGACATAGGATCTATTATTGATGAAATTTTTATAGTGAGTCCAAAAAGTATAGATGAAGATACTCAATTCGTATTTCGGTATAATTATAAAGGGTTGGGAGTGGAGGTGCCAAAACAGGGAAAAATCCACTATTCCGGACCACTTTTTGGCATTTTTGAAATCTTCCAAGGAGGAAAAATGACTCTAGATCACAAATATAGAAAAAAATATTTTACTCAACATTTTACCTACTCATCAATCCCGACAACTTTTCCTTGAATAGTTTTTTTTAGATCTTATCCATTTGGGAGATAGCTAGTTTGGCTAAAAATTCTAAGTCTGAAGAAAGTGTAAAAATGACAAAGTCATCAATTCCATATTTATATAGAATTTTATTGGAGCATTAGATTCTGAATCTAAAAGTTGTTGTGTATTCAAAATAAGGTATAATATTAACACTCGATATAAAAAAAAATTCTATTTCTCACCATTTTTTCTTCTACAAATGGCAGAAGTTAGCCTCTGAGATTAATTGTACAACTGAAAAAACGACACAATTAAGTAGAAATAGTAGTTTCAAGAAGCCATAACTTTGGGCTTAGAACTCAGACTAAGGCATGAGTATATCCATTAGAAAGGTAATCCAGAGGAAAACATGACAAAATGTTTAAGTTCTCCAAAGAATCATCTAGTTGTTTCATAAACCTATAGGAAAATGGGTAATTAGACTTCGTGAACCATGCAATTTCCTAATATGAAATATTTCCAAAGCAATGTTGATTTTGGAAAAACATTTTTGGATGATAGAAGCACATGCCATATATGAGTATTGGGTAGGGTAGACTGCAGATTATCATGATGATATTGGTCTAATGATATGGGGACACAGTTAGAAGTGAAACATGATCTAGGTGGACATCGATGTCTACCCACCTATTCCACTAGCTCAAATTATAATTTCCATCTTGGTAGTTTTTCTACAGTTTTTTAGGCCCCAAACTTCCGGGGCTATTTTGAGGCCCTAAACAATGTTTTTTTACTTGGAAGTGCCCAATATATTGTTTTTGGGATGTATTAGGCCATTCAGAATGTGTACTCCTTGGATAGACCTTTCTAACGAGGTACAGAGTGCCCCAAATGGAGATCGTATGCAAAAGTTGCACCCTCGGGAAGTTGACGTATCAACTACCCCCATCAGGGCCCACAAACCTTTTGGAGTTTCATCTTATGGGGTTAGGGTTTTGGATGTTTAGGGTTTTCTCATTTATGCTTTATGTTAAAAAGGTATTTGGAGACTCATTGTAACCAACTTCTTGCGAATGAGTGTAGTCGACACATCTCTCTTCAGAGATAAACTACCACGATTCTAGGTAGCTTGTTTGCTTTGTATTTTATAGTCTTTTGTATTCCATACATGCATTAATAGAATATGGGTTTTACTTTATAACTATGTTCCTTGAAATATCACTATGTATCTCCTTATTATATCTCTGTTATGTTTCTTCCTTCATGTCAATCTCAAAATAATTTGGATCAATGGTATTAGAGAAGTCTACTCCTTCTCATTCTTAGTGCATGTCCTCGACGAGGTCAGGGTATAGAGAGTTGGGTCTCGAGATTGTTTCTATTAAGGATAACCACTCTCAACCACCCAAGAAACCTCCCATGGTGGAAGTAAAGAGGGACAATGGAGTAGGAGATCATATCAAACTGTTTCTCAAGGGATCCCTCGCACGACAAAGGAACGCGACGATGGATAATTTCGTCCAGATCCTTCGACGACTGCTGAAAACAACGGAGGCACCTTCAACCAAAATTCACTTCAGAGGTGATATTCCATTTAAGGTACAAGTTAAATTTTATGTTCCTTTATTTGAAGGCCAGATAGACGTCGACACTTTGGAAAAATGGTTAAGTTGGAGGTTTATTTCTCTGTCCAATTTTTTTCCAACGGTGAAAATATCACTTTTGCGCTCCTCAAGTAACTTCCCCATGTCATATATTGGTGGGAGACTTACTGTGAGCAACATGCTGAGGATGAGTTTTAAATTTTTGGGCCAAGACCCACTTGGGCAACTTTTTTTGATTCCCTCAAAGAACAATATTACCTTGTTGGAAACTATGACGACTAGTACAAGAGATGGACCACACTGAGTCAAGAGAGGGGGAAAATAGTGTCGGAGTTCATAAATACCTTCCATAACTTGTGCACCAAGATGGGTATCAAAGAATCTGAGCGACATCTAGTTCTAAAATATCGTGGGGCTCTGCAAAAATACATCCAAACCAAAATGGAGTTTCTAGACATCTCTTTAGTTGGAGATGCTTATCGATATGCTATCAAAATCAAACATAAATTTAAGCAAGAACAAGCGGGAGTTTGGGTCTACAAATACACAACAATCGAAGTATGGTAAGGGTGGCCCTAACTCTCAAGGAAAAGGACAGATCAAGGATGTCTAGTCCCGTGACAACAAGTTTAATCAACCAACAAAGAAGGGTAATGGGAAGTTAGAGAAGAACACTAGAAGGTGGTGCGAGTCCACAAAATACCTTGGCACAATATTGATGAAATTCCCTCCAAACAATCATTGTTGGTTGAAATGAAAGCATCAGGGTCAAATGCTGACTCAAACTATGATTTAGAACCAAAACAGGGAAAATGGATCATTGATTTAGAACTGAGTTTCACCATCGCAACCAAAAAATTCCAGCCAGAGGAACCAGAGGAGCTTAAAGAAGGGAAGTGCCTCTTCCACTCAAAGATGTGGGTGAAGGGGACCCCACTCCATTTAATTGTTGACAATGGTATAGACAAGAGCCTAATCTTAGAAGAGGTTGTTAAGAGGTTGAACTTGACAATGATGTTGCATCCTTAGCCATACACCATCATTTGGAAAAGCCATGGATGCAACATCTGTTAGAATAAAAGGTGTGCTCGTTTCAAAATAGAGAATATCTCAATATTGTCACCCAACCATAGGAACAAATTACACACTGAGCACCTTAATCTTGACAGATAGAATAATTCTGGAAGCAAAACCTGGAACCGATAACCAACCAAGGTAGCGTACTCTCTCTAGAGATAGCGTACCAAGCAGAAAGTCCAAAACATAACCAAACAAAAAGTCCAACCATAACCAAAGATCTCCTCCATTCATGAACACCACTTGTCCTTATGCAGTTGTGAGAGTGAGTGTGAAAAATGAGCTCTAGCACCCTCTTATTTATAGTCCTCCAATTGACCTAACTGGGCCGACTTCTAATTCTAGAGGATAATAATTTAATATAAATTATTATGTTGAGTCAACTTGTCTTCTAAGGTTATTTCCTAACCTTCTAGGGTTTCTCTTGCTTCCTGGAATATTCTAGACTCATCAAAGGTTACAAGTAGAGGTTAATACCTCCCGCAACTACCATAACATCAACAACATTTTTGTCAGCCAACAATGTCGCTTGCACTACAACATAAAACCCTTTACATACGAGGTATTGTGTGATGTCCTCCCCTTGAATTTTTTGATGTTTTTTTAGGAAAACCATATATGTGGAAGTGTCACACTGTTTATGAATATAGGCTCTATAGTGTCATTATTACTTTGGGAGATAAAATCTACAGGGTACTGGAGGCAGTCCCAACTATTGCGGTCTCTTTGTTCTCCATGAAGTAGTGCAGAAAGGTGGTCTCTAAGACTGGGAGATTTGACCTATTTATGGTTTAGTTGGAAGGTGAACGAAAGGTCACTACAACTGTCATAACCTCTACATAGGATCTTTCTACACAACATCAACAGGTGGAAAAGATAGTAGAAGAGCACACAGACATATTTTCCTCGCCTACTGGGGTGCCTGTGCACTATTAGGTAAAACACTCAATTGATTTGAAACCTAGTGCTCCACTGCCTAATGACCCTATGTACAAATGTTCTATTATGGATAATGAAGAAATCAAATTCCAGATCCAAGAGATAATTTTGAAGGGCCACATCAAACCAATATCCTCGCCTTGTGGGAGCCAAATAGTTCTGGTATAGAAGAAGGATAGGACATAGGGACTTTGTATTGATTACAGAGCCCTGAACAATATCATAGTTAAGAACTGATACCCAATCCCCCAGATTGATGATATTCTCAATTATCTCAAAGGAGTCATGTTTTTCAGTTAGATTGATATGAATTCAGACTACCACCAAGTGTTGATTAAGAAAAATGATGTATGTAAGACAAACTTCAAGTCTAAAGAAGGTCTCTTCGAGTGGTTGGTCATTCCTTTCAGCTTGACTAATTCCCCAACCACATTCATTCAGATGATGAATGAAATATTGTGGCCATTCACAAACTCCTTTGTGGTCATATATCTGGATGACATCCTCATCTTCAACAAAAGTTGGGAGAAAAATTTGAAGCATATTCAATAGGTCTTGGGCACCCTTCGACAACACAAGTTATATGCCAATTTGGAGAAGTGTTCCTTCAACATGCAAAGAATCCAATATTTGGGATACATCGTGGATGACTAGGGTGCGCATGTGGATCCAACCAAGATCCAAGTCATCCCCGATTGGCCGACCCCAAAGATAATGCCCGAGCTTCGTAGCTTCTTGGGGCTCACCAACTTCTATCACCAATTTTTGTTGGGTTTCTCTCATATCACTTGGTCCCTAAGCTAGGTGACCAAGAGTGGAGTGAAGGCCAAGTTTGTGTTGGTTGCATCCCAACAAAAATAATTCAAGGGTTTGAAATTTCACCTTTGCTCAAAACCAATCCTTATTCTTTCAAACCTTCAACAACCATTTGAGATTGAGATAGATGCTTCAGATTATTCTATCAGTGAAGTCTCATTCAGAATCGGCATCTGGCACAGTGAAACACTATTTGATGTTGTTCACAGATACCTAAACTATGACAAAGAGATGTACTCCATTGTGTAGGCATGTCTACAGTGGGAGAATTACATTTTGGATAAGGAAACAATCATCCACACTTATCACAGACCTCTGTAATTCATGCAGACAGAAGGAAAGTTATAGAATGACTGCCATAAGAAGTGGTCCACGTAAATGCATCAATTCCACTTGAACATCAAGTACAAGAAGGGAAGCACCAACCATGTCGCAGATTTCCTCAGTTGACCCCTGATCATGGTGCTAAAGAAAGTTCTTAACTCTCGTGGGAATGAGCCATCTGGGTGGCCACAATTATACAATAATGACTTCGACTTTGTTGCTTCCTATCATACATTAGGTGTAGGAAAAATAGTTCTAGACTTTTGATCTAAAAATAGAAGGCTGACTTGTTATGCTATGCAAGCACCCCTACTTCATTAAAATAAACTTTGCAGGACCTTGCTTCATGTGTATAAATATGCAATATAAACTTATGTGTTAAGTTCATGTATCTTCTTGTAAATGCTTATGTATGAGGAAATGTTCTTGTAAATGGTTAAACATGTACTTCAAATAAATACACAACAACAATACTTGCAGCAAATAAACCATCAAACTCACAACAAGAACAATCTGATAAAGGAGTTCACCCCCCTACGGGCTACATCTCCTTGAGCCTCCATCAATGGACTTGGCTCTCTGGGATTAATTAGTCAAAAGTTATTTTAAAAGATTCTGCTCAACTCCAATGGAAAAACAGACTGTACCATTGAGATTAGAACACATAAAAACCCCAAAAATGACTAATAGAACTCTGAAAACGGATTATGGCTCATCCGGGCATGACCTCTTCTACATGTGGCCATAAGCTTCCCTGAGCTTCTCTTTGGAA
>JZKD02S1901954.1:153682-164279 GCA_000966675.3 Picea glauca | reverse complement strand
AATGTGTTCAGAGCATATCAAATAGCCAAAAATGATTATTCAATCACAGAAAACAAACATAGGCTCACCAAACCATGTCCTCAATCAATGAGGGCTTCAAACTCCCTGAAGCTTGCTGAAACTTCAATGGTGAAAATATTGCAGAAGAAGTCTTCAAATGGCCTTGAAAACAACACCAATGGATCCAGCACATCCAAAAACCCCTAGCTAGGCTTTTACGGTACCTCTATCGGCCAAACGATGAAGAAGTTAGGCCTCCTCCATTTTCCTCCTTCAAGCTTTCTGAAACTGGTTCGCCAAAACGCACCTCTGTGTGCATGAACCCAGAACACGCTCCCGAAATGCGTTATAACCTGGCACCGGTTGCAACCACGCCAACGGTGCAAACCGTAGAATGGTTAGGGCACCTCCAGCCCCCAACCGCCTAGCACCTGGGCACATGGTGGCATAAAACCTCGGGCTTTGGCAAAAAAGGTGGTTAACGGTTATAAAACCGTGCAACTGTGCTAACTCCTCCCCGCGCTCCATCTCGGGGTCATATGCAATGTAAAAGAACCGTGGCCATGTCAAAACCCAGGCGCAAGTCATAACCGCGCCACATTAACACATGGTCAAATTTTTGGTTACATATATCCGCGCACATTAAACAATGGTTATAATAACCGTTGAAAACTTAACCACGCGCACATTACAAAAGTTATAACACGGTCACATAAAACCCACGCGACCACAGGATAGCTCCATGTGTAGCACCTCCCGTGCAAATGGTACAACATGTATTAACACATAGAACCGTGTGTGACATTTTTAATACTCCGCGTGATCGGTTCCATTAAATGGTCATATGCCAATTAGTAAATCCACGGGTTAAACCATAACACAATCCCGCGCGTAATTAACCGTGGCATATAATGGTTACATTTTACAAACAATGTGACTGGGTTAACCGCTACATGCTCCAGCCATGGCATTGGTCATATGGCATACCATAGAATCGGGGTCGGGGCTAAGCCCTGGCCCGACCCCCCGCCCTTTGCAACATTACACAAAGTTAAATGTATATAATTGCATATATATATTAAGCATTACCGTGGGGCGTGATGGTTGGTCGGACATTGTTTAAAACTTTGGAATGGTGGGGGAGGTCCGGGGGTCGAACCCCGCGGCCTCCATATAATTTTAATAAACCACACAAACACCAACAACCAATAAATGGGTGCCACGTGGCAGCCCTTCATTGGGTCACGTGGCACCTTTCCATTCGCCTAAAATATGCCACGTGTCATCATAATATTCGCCCACAGTCAGCCAACCAGAATCTGCCATGTCAGTAGGTGCCACGTCACCGTACGGTCACCACGTCAGCATGTACGGACGCCCAGTCAGCCTGTACGGACTGCCCAGTCAGCATCCAAATTTTTCCCTGTTTGCCTTGGCGAACAGATCGCGATAAATTCTCCATACGGACTCCATTTGAGAAAGTAAATATACCGCCAGAATCAGGAAGACGAGATAGACGCAATGGCACCATTTTCGTCGCATTCCAAGAACTTTGAAAATTGAGCAAATTTTGATCCCCTGGTCCAGATTTTGATCAACTTTCATCTCCATGATGGATTGCTATGCCATCTAAGACATATATTTGTTCCTTCAAGCGAGCGCACAAACATGATATGGGAAGCTCATTACGACCGAGCATTGAGACATTTTGGTGTAGAAAAAATAGTGAAAGTACTGCAAAATCATTTTTATTGGCCGAAGATTCAACAAGATGTTTGCAAGTACATCAGATCCTACACGTTTTTCTGACTTGGAATCACCCAAGAGATCCATTTTTGGGATGTATTGGGCCATTCTGAATGTGTAATACTCGTCTAGACCTTTCCAATGGGGTACTGAGCGCCCCAAATAGAGAATATTTGCAAAAGTTGTGCCCTCGAGAAGTTGACATATCAACTACCCCCATCGAGGCCCACAAACCTTTTGGCGTTTCATCTTCCACAGTTAAGGTTTTGGATGTTTAGGGTTTTCTCATTTATGATTTATGTTAAAAATGCCTTTGGAGCCTCATTTTAATTAGCTTCTTGCGAATGAGCGTAGCTGACACATCTCTTCAGAGATAAGCTACCACCATTCTAGGTAGCTTGTGTACTTTGCATTTTACAATCTTTTGTATTCTAGACAATTATTAACAAAATCTATGTTTTACTATTTTAATGTGTTCCTTGCAATATCTTTGTGTATCTCTTTGTTATATATCTATTATATTTCTACCCTTCATGTCATTCTCAAAATAATCTGGATCACAATAACTTGTCAATGAAAGGGGGCCGAGTTTTAAAATAGGGTATTGTTGATGAACATGGAAACTTTCAAAGAGAAGAGCATTATGTTAAGGGATTATTAACAAGAATATTGGATGTGATAAAAAAAGGTTGTGTGGGTCTATTGCATAATATAATTCCAAGGCCCAATGTACATAAGAGAAAAGTGGAGCTTGTAGAGTCAGTTAAATAATGAAGATCTTGTAGAAGGATGTACATAGATAGAGAACATGAAGTGAACGGTTGATAAGGGCTTAGGGAGAGCATAGTCAAACTAATAATCAATTGCTACATAGTTTAAATGACTTTCAAAGACAAATCAACAAGGATTCTCACATAAAACATGAAGCCAATGACTAAAGAATGACATTAATAGGAGCATGAAGGTAAGGTAAGTCTCCTTAGCCTTGAAGGTAGGAATGTAATGATGGTTGAAAAACATGTATGAAGCCAGTGAGTGAAGAATGACATTAATAGGAATAGGAAGGTAAGGTAAGTATTCTTATCCTTGAAGGTAGGAATGTAATGATGGCTGTAAAATATGTTGCAAAAGGAACAATGGCCTATTGAGGTGATGCGTGACTTATGGGAGGGTGAGTCATCTCTATGTGTAGGCATAAAAATGCATGAAAACAAGTTGCAAGCCATGAATCAACAACAATGACTAAAATATTCAAAGCAAGAAAACCACTTCTGTTATCAGAGTGTGCATTGAAAGTAGGGTACACATGCAAGGAATTCAAGGGATGGAATAAGGAAGGTTCTTTCACTCTAAAAGCACCAATGGATAAATATAGAAATCCCTTGGGAGAAGAATGGTCTCAAATGGAAAAAAAATACTTCACAAGGAATTACTCAATGAATTAAAGAGGAGTATTCAAAAATTGAGAGCCAATGGATAGTTAGAAATAATGGCAAAGGATGCCATAGTGATAATGCTTAAGTTAGAATATATATATGGTAGCACTCAGGAGACGATGAAAAGAATGAATGAGAATTATTGATGCAATTGTTTTCATGACAATTATGAATGTGGCCAACAAAATATAAAAGGATAGAAAAACAAGCTAGAAAGGAAGACATACATTTGACATCTCAGTGCGCCAAAAATTCAGGCAAAAGTAAAGTGGAGCATGATTTCCTAAGTAAAGGAAACTACTAATGGGGTTGCAGTGCTAATAGAAAACAATGGCTGGAATTGCAGTATGACCAAGTGGGACTTGGATGGAAAATGTTTATATTAGGGAACAATTGTGCACATATGAGTAGAGTGACAACACACATTGCAACAAGGATCTAGAGAAACTCAAGGACAACCATCTACAACACATAAAAATAAAAATAAATCTGGAATAAATATGCATTGGAATGGATAATGATAAGTGGTGTGGAATGCATATAGGAAAGATAGAATGAATTTGCACTAGTAAGCATGTTGGAAATGAATGATTTATGCATATTGATGTGCATTAGTTCGTGTGGGAATGCTTGGACATGCATATAACATGCTTGTAGACCGAGAGTAGTTTGTTGTTATGTATGAAATAATGATGTTATAATAACTGAATGTGGCTAATGATGGATTATGTATCTAGGAAAACATTTATGGCATGGACAAATCATTGATGATGATTTCACTACATATGGAAACCATCCATATGAATACAAAACACGGATGATAATAATTCTTATCAAAATCTTGCTAAAGGGAGCCTACGAGCTTCTACAAAATACTAACAGATTAAGTAGCATCAAGTAATTTGATAACAATGATGCAGGTATGAATTTGGTTGATTATGATGCACATATGCCCAGGGGAATTGAGGTAATAGTTCCCTTAGTTATAATTCATTATTTTAATTCATGTGGTAAATCCAAAAGGCCTTGAAAATATAAAGCTTATTTAATGTTGAATGAAATCATGTGAATTTAATAACATGTCATATTATGTTGGTTATGAGATCATATCCAGGACAAGTCAGGAGATATATTACTGTTATAGAATGAATGTTGGTAGAGTTAGCCATTTGTGAGATCATGATGTGGCTGGATATGGAAGGTCTATAGTGCTATACAAGTACTCAATGGTCTTCCTACTTATAATCAATGTTTGGACTACGACCTCTTTGCCGACATCAAAGAGCACTAAATAATTATATTCCTGGTGTTGAGTATGGGTCGAGGAGGAAGGTATCCAAATGATCGAACAAGTAATTGGTAAGAGTCTAGATAATGTGTTGAAGCATGGGCTAGACCTTCCTTCTCACCGTGGTGGAATACATGATATGGATATGTGGTATTCTGGAGTCAATGCAAGGATGCATTGTGTAGATGTGGCCATGAGTATTCACACATTGGTTTACTGGTAGAAATTCTTGATTTCATATGTAATGATTGGGTGTGTTGATGATGCACCTATAATGAATGATAGTTTCATTCAATTTAATATGATAAATAGTTGGAAGTGATTGAGTTGTTGGTATGATACAATTTTGAGATTATTTCATGATTTTTTGTAAATGTCACAATAAAATGATGTTTGTGAATACTAACAATTTGTTTGGTTGATTGGAAGTTGAGAAAGATTGCAGGAAGAGTGGTCTTGGATATGGAAATGATGTAATCCCATAAGGAAGACTGACACTTGTTGTTGCAAGAACCAAACACTATGAGAAGGAATCTCATGCTTTAGAAATTTCATTTCCTATATAAAATAAATTTGAAAATTAATAAATGGAATTGCTATGATGATATCTCATGACGATTGTATGTGTGTGATACAGATGAGATAATGACAATTGAAGCTAGAAATATTTGGAATAAGGCTACACTTCTGACACTAGAACCCTATGGATGCCATATGTTACAGACTACTAACAAATGTCTAGTGGTAAGTTGGCACTCTCCTTGCACGTGAAAGCCTTGGCAAGATGGACCGCCCAAGGGACTGTGTAGGAGTGAAGGGTATGCTTGAGTCTGGAGGGTGAGTATAGCAAGGAAGATACAACTTAACAATGCATATGGTATGGTGGCTGGAGTCATGAGGGTGTGTCAGGAAAGGACAATGAGATGAATTCTTGTGCGTGGAAACTTTTTGAAGCACTAGAATAGCCATACAAATAAGTATTGTATTAATATTGCGAACTTATTTTTGAGTACATGTTTATATTTTGGATTTGAGGGCTCCTGTGAAGAAGATAATTTTTATATGATAATGGCTATATCATGTCTATTTTCTTAAAGAAGGGCACCAAAGGAAATGGGGATCAATAATAAATGCATGGGATAAGTAAAGTCTAGTGGACTTGTCACACTTGGAAGAAACAAAGTGGGAGTTGGTATATATGATGTAGGAAGCATGCGTGCAACTATTTGAAAGTTTGGAGATTCCATTATCACAACTGGAGTTCTAGGAGCTACAACTCGTAGACTTCCTATCCGACCTATGCTAGAGCTCTGAAGGGAATTGGTACAACTTGAAGGACTGCAACACAAAGAAGGGGGTACACATCCTTAGTTTATGCAGGTTGTGGGGAATGAGATCCTATTGAATGGAATTATTGTGGGAATCAACAAATTGTGAAAGTTGTTGCAACTGTAGTTCTTGGAGCCGCAACTTTTAGACTTCTTGGCTAGTCTATACTGGAGCCCTAGAGGGAATTAGTACAGCCCAAGGCACTACATAGAAAAGAAGGGGGTACACTTCGTTAAGTTGTGAAAATTGAGGGGAATTGTTGCAATAATTATAAACAATGTTGCAATAATTATAAACTATGAAATCATTATATATGGTTTTTTGGTTAGAGTGCCTATGTATATATGCTTTGGGCTGGAGTAATTGTGTGATATTGGGCCGAAGAGCCTATATTCTGATTAAAGGATAGAGATCCTAGCATTGTAATATGTATGTACACCTGTACAATGTTGTGCACTAAGGATAGTACAAAAATAGGGGGAAGGAGATTTAACATCCCCGTAAATTGTATTATAATTGTGCAAATATGATTTAGGCTAGTGAGCCAATATGTTTTGGGACAAAAATCATGTACTGATCAATATGGATGAGGGTTGAGCTGTGTAAATTGTACATTGGAATTATTAATAAAAATACGTCTCTCATTGCAATACAAGAGGAACAAAAAGATTGGGGGGGGGGGGTGGTCATGATTCCACAAGAGAGGGAGATAAAGGGGATCCAAGGGAAAACCCATGTCATTTTCCTAAGTTAATGTGTTCTTACCATATAATCCTTCTTTTACTTCTTAGACACTCAATCATTGAATTCATGTAAAATGTTGGGTGAGGGAGTCAACTCACCTAGTTATGACAGTAATATTTGAGTACAAGCAAGCATGGGGGAAGTGTGAGAATCATGTAATAATATTGGGGAAGAGTGAGAGTCAAGAAATCATCTTGGGGAAGAGTGAGAGTTAGGAAAGCATGGAGAAAGAGGAAAAGGAAACTCGAGTAGGAGAGAGGACGATTTTACAATGTTGATTTTTGGACAACAAGGGAGAGTTGGTTGTTGGAAAATAGCATGAGCCCCATTGTGTATGAGAAAAACCATGAGAGGGATAGTTTTATGCTAGAAATATAGGCCATGTGCCTATAAGTGAGTTTCTTGTTGAGGAAATGACTCAAGATCCTCGAGAAGGCTGCTGTGAGCACTCCTGGAACAACTGAGAATTCATGGATTCCCCAGTTGAGATATTTCCTATCTGACCTTGCCTTGTATCCCCGGAGAGAAGTGGGATAGCCCAAGGGACTATGTGGAAGAGAAGGGAATACCATTCCTTGGGTTGTGCAGGTTGAGGGGAAAGAGAGTTGGTGGATTAGAATTGTTTTTGGAGTTACAAATATGGGTATTAGGTTGTGTGAGGACAATGGCTAGCCATGAGAACCATACCTCCTTGTGAATTCATAGCCCCATCAAGGGGGTGGCTTGCTGTTGATAGAAATGGAATAAAAAAAACTACATGTAAGAGGAACATCCTTCATACACAGCTAGTTGGTGACATTTCAGTAGAAGATAAGTTATCTAGTCACTATGTTTAATTATTGTTAACTGTTGAGTTTTGTTGCTGTGCATCACTCTGTAATTTAATGTTTGAATGTTGTTGTGTATGATTTAACATTCATGAATTTATAATTATTCATGGTAGTAGGATTTGAATGTCATGTTGTGCATATCTTCACATATTAAATTGCTATCAGAGTTACATGTTAAGTGACTTTTTTAGCAATGTGGCCCAACAAGGGAGTTGGGTAATTATAGTGCATGAATATATCATGTTTGATACCTATTAAATGCAACAGAAGGAAGTAGAAGAAGTATCCCTCATTTGGAGGATGAAGAAATGAAGCAAGAAAGGGAGTAAGAAGGGTAAAAAGGAAAGTCTAGGAAGGAAAAGACTCGAGTAAGGTGAAATGTTTTAAGTGTCACCAGATGGGACAACATGTTATCCAATGTTCAGAGAAGAAGAAGGGGAAGGCCAAGAAGTAGATACAAGATGTAAATATTGCAGGCATTGCTGAAGGAGTGGATGAGGGATCATCCTATCTTGAGACTTCCTTCTCTATGGTCTCTTGTTTATCTTCTAACATTGTTTCTAGTGTTGGATGGTATGTGCATAGTGGGGAATCGAGAAATATGACTTATGATAGGACACTCTTCAACAAGATTCATGAGCAATAGTGAGGTTTGGGATTGGGGTGGGTGATGATGTTACTTATCCTTTGAGAGGATTGGGATCCATTTCCTTTCATATGCCATCAAGTGATGTTCTTGAGTTAAATGATGTTCTATTTGTTCTTGGGTTGAAGAAAATACTAAATTGAATATCTTATTTGGTACAGCTTCAATATAGAGTTTTATTTGAAGGATAGCATTGCAATATCAATGAATATAGTCTATTAAGTCGGAGGACTTTGGCTAAAGGTGTGTTATATGGTGGCACTTTCACATTCCCGCAAGAAGTTTGATAAGCCTCCTAGCTTGAAGGACACACAATTAGAGAATGCATGGCTAGTAGCCATGGAGATAGGTTTAGAACCTATTGTGGAATTAAGTATTGATTCCAAGCTTGCAACTAAGGGGAGCATTATAGAGTACAAGGATAGGGTTGTTGGATTCTCTTGAGCAAAAGGAATCAACCTTGATGTTACTCTTACTTAACAATTCTCTTAGAAAGAGGGAGGTGACCATGTTGAGGTTGTTGATTCAATTGTTGGATATTTTGAGGTGCATGGATGAGATACCATGTTTATATCTTGATGATGGAAATGTGTGGGTTGTTACATATACCATGATCTTATGTGTGAGTTGACTTGTGCAAATTTATATTTTTTATTTTATTTTGATAGATCCAATCCACTTTTTTTTATCTTGGATGGAAATGTGATTATCTTTGTAGGATGTCTTGTATAACTTATGATGCGGTGCTTGACAATTTTGGTCCATGATGTTGACTTGAGGGAAGATGGAGTTATGTAGGTGCCATATGATCTAAAGTTATATTCCTTTAGATTCATAGGTGGTTAATTTTCTTTGGATATTTGACATGTTATTATGGAATCTTGTGTTGTTGGATACAATGAGATTTCCATTATGTATAATTTTGATATTCCAACATAGTAGAATATTGTGGTGAGCCAAGATGTGAAGATTGATGAGGGTGTGAGATCTTATAGTTCATAGGATTATCCTTCTGTGATTGAGGAGAGAGAGGAGGTTGATGTTCTAGAGGTTGATTCAAAGGTTAGGGATGAGTCAAAGTCATGGGTGGATGAGGTAACATTGGAGATAGATACACCCTCACCTACTATTTCAACCCTCAGGAAGTCGATATGTCTTACTCATAAATATAGGATTTAGAGGATCATGTAAGAGCACCTAAATTTTCACCTTGGAGATTTACATATGCCCTTTTTTAGTGTAGCACTTCACATGTTGGGATCTAATTATTAGAGATATGTTTCTTGTAAGGGTTTAGGTCCATTTTATATTGTTGGCTTCTCTTACCTCTATATAAATAAGGGAAAGACAAAGTCATTTCATGTCATCATCATTGTAATCTATTCTTTGTAATTTCCTTGTAGGGAGCAAGATTTTAAGGTTCATGTGGAAACCCTAGGAGGAGACATGAAGAATAGATATATGCCTTGTTTTTTCTTGAAGAGATTTCTCTCATGAGATGCTAGGGTTTTCTCTTGTAAATAACATGAAGTTGGAGGTGATGATCACACATTCGTTCATTCATTCATCATATTATGTAAGATATGTGAGGACTGGAGTGCACCTATCTTTGTCTCTCTATAGTCTTATCTAGTGCAGTCTCTCCATTTGACTTGGAACACTAGGGTTCTTGGAGAATTCAAGTGAAATTATAGGGTTAGGGTTTCACCTAAAGGAAGAAAAGAAGGATAGGTTTTGGTAAAAATATAGGGGGAAGAAGCATTATTGAGGAGGAGAATAGGAGACACCTTGCACTTGTGGAAACAAATATTGAAGCAAAGGAGGACTTGCTTGTCTTGATGCTTGCTTGTTGGGGATTTTTGGTGGTGGCTAGGGTTTTCTTGGTTTCCCCTGGCTAGGATTTTGGAGAACTTGAAGAACTGTACCATAAGAGTTGTGAGTATGTACATGTGCTTCATTTATATCATATATATGAATATTTAGCTATCCATAATTTTTGTAATTGCATATTTGATTTTCACTTGTATTTTCTTCTTGATTGGGTAGTTTCCAACACTTATTGTTCATGTTAATTTGACATAACATAGGACTGAAATTGTTAAGTGATTTAACATCTATGATGAATATAATAGAGGAGATTTATTGTTGTAAATATACATTAAAAGTCATTTCACATTTGGTTTATGCTTGGAAAAGTGTAGCTATGAAACTTGTTGGCATATGTTTGGTATCTTTTCTCTTGAGTTGTCTAGTGCGTTGGGTTGGAGTGAGATAAATATTGGCTATTATTAGCAGTTGTAAATTTGTAATACCCCTGATCCGAACCCCAATTGTAAATGTAAATGTAAATGTAAATCTAGGCTGGTGATTCGTTGTCACCAAGTGTTGGTTCAGTTTTGCATGCACTTGAGTAGTGTGCGAGGATTTTTTCCAAAGAAAGAGTGCGAACATTCCATAGTGTTACGCACACCTGAGTAAGTGTGCATGGATTGTGCATCAAGGGTAGGGTGCACACATTGCATAGTTTTGTGTGCACTTGAGTAAGTGTGCGAGGATTACCTTGAAGTGTGCATTTGAC
>JZKD02S1901954.1:83235-115600 GCA_000966675.3 Picea glauca | reverse complement strand
CACTTTGTAATTGTCCGATGACCAATCCGCAAAAGGGGATTTGGTCCTTATACAATTACTGACATGATTAATCCTCAATGGGGATTAATCCAATAATAATAATAATAATAATAATAATGACATGATTAATCCTCAATGGGGATTTAATCCAATAATAATAATGACATGATCAATCCACAATGGGGATTTAATCCAATAACAAAATAATAATAAGAATTCTCTTCGCAGTTACATTATTTCAACAAAGAGATGGAGAAAATCGCACGGGGGATCAAATTGATCTACCCATTTGCAGGGAAGAAGTGCATCCGAGGAGACTGCATAAAGAGAACCAACAAATGGAGCAGTTGGACGAGGAAGTTGAAGAGATAAGAAAGTTGATGTCGAGGTCAGCATCAGAATCTGTTAGCAAGTAGCTGAACAGAAGAGAGCCTGCAATAGCAGCAGGGAAGATGCAACATCAAATAAGCGATGAGGCAGATGGACAGCTCCAAAGAACTGTTTGGGATCCTGGTGGATTTCGACAGCAGAGCTGGGAATCTCATGAGCAGGAGCTCATGATTTTTTCGCAGCAGTGGAGTATGATGCAGGAGCATCGCTCCAACCCAATAAAGCGCCAACCAACCAACACACCAAAGCGCGCATTCAATGGAGAAGAAGGGCACCAACCCTCTCAATTTCAAACTTCAAATTAAAATTAAATGAATTAAATGATTGTAAGGCCTGTAGAACCAAGCCGTGCTTTTATGAAGGTTATAGATAGTGTCACCTTAAATGGTTGACAACATGCTGAGATCTAGATCCGATTCGGACTAGACAACCATTGAAGATCCATTCAATGTAATTAATGAAAGTAGGTAGCTTGAAGGGAAGAGATTGAGGATCCCCCCCTTTGTAATATATATTTTGTACCTAGATGAGTTAGTTTTGTGAGAGGTAGATAGGTAGATTTGAGAGGAGAAGAGAGAGTCAAGACTCTGTAGCAGTCCAAGCCTTGTACAAATTGTAATCAAATATTTATGTTAATGAGAAAAGAGTAGTTTTTCTTGCACATGATTCTGTGTGTTTATGTGTCTTTCATGAATGCTATGTGTGTGTTCATTTATATGTTGTAGATGTGTGTTAGATTCCATCTACAGGATATATATATTTTCTCATCTATTCTGGAGTTTCTTTGATTTTTAAGTATGGGTTCTTTGCATCTTCATGCAAGAGGTTGCATGACAAAATACTAAGGGTTCTATAAGCCAATGCAAGAGTGCACTTCTAAGTTCTGCGGAATTCGGACAAAGATGTGCCAGGAGGGTGCACCAGAGGAATCATAGGCTCAAGGGAGAAGCCTCAAGGTTATTGAACACCTTGTAGGTGAGACTGTGCAGAGGAGGGCACAGAGAGAAGACAAAATCACTGAAGGTTCTGTAAAGCTCTGCCAAGAGGGCATCGATCGAGTGCATAGAGTGCATGGAAGGAACTCTATTTTGAGTTCTGAGATAAGGGAAGTGTCACAGGGAAGACACTCACAGGTTTACCGAACACTCTGTAGGCTCAACAAGGAGTGCTTGAGCATAATTTTCCAGACGACACTTATATCCCTTCAAGGAGAGAAAGGGACAGCGACCATTAAGGTCCGAGCAGTTGAAGCTCAAGGAGGACAAAGACAGGTGCAAGGATTTCACTAGGCCAACATTTAGTGAAGTTTTGAATGATAGCCATCTGAAGGTTAGTCAAAGCACAAGGAGTGTGCGCAGGAAGAAATTGTTTCAATTTCTTAAGCTCAGGAGGAATAGTTCCTTTGTGCACAAAGTTCCAACAGAAAGGAACAACGGGCCGAGACACTTCGAGGTCAAAGCCACAAACAATATCAGAAGAGATAGCACAACAACGTGAAAGGATCCTGCAAGGAGTTGTAGAGGTCGAAAAACCCTTCGAGGTTTCACAAGTTGACAAAACTCAGAAAGGATAGCATTTTCAGAATGCATACGAGACCCAAAGTCTCAAGGCTCAAAGGAGAAATTCGAAGGTTGAAACCTTCGACACTTAGAAAATATTCCAAGATAAATAAGGAGATAAATCTCGAGAGGGGGAGCACAACTGTCGTTTGATCGACACTGGGAGAGAAAATTTGGACCGTCGAATCTACGTCCAGGCACACAGGAGAGTGTATAAGGGAGATTAGATATGGGCCGTCAGATCTAGCGTAGATAGCCGAAAGTCATCGGATCTGCAGGATTTGTGCAGACCTTAACGACTCGTGCACAGAGGAACACTTCACATTTCATTTTTAGGGGTTTGGAGAACATCGTGCCCGGGAGTTGAGGGTCACGAAACCCCGAAAGAAGTTAGGAGCATCCATTCAGTTGACATGTGGCAGAGATCTAGAAGCCATCAGGGTTCAGATAATTCCCCGAAATATTGTGAACCGTTAGATCCAGAGCAAGGGTTGAAGAAGGAGAATACGCTGGAGATTCATTGAGTCTCAAATAAATGATGGAGCGCTCCCAAAGAAGAGTGCCAAAAACATGAAGATCATCTGATCGCGCTAAGTCAGGAAGAGGATAGATGGAGGTTCGTCCGACGTTGAAAGTGCAAAGGGTACCAGAGCCATTGATCCAGTTGGATCTGGGCTGTAGGTTGAATATCGGGAGATCGGGGTTCATGAAGTTTTGGGGCAAGGTCAAACCTTGACTTTCGAATCCTCGATACACAAAACCAGGGGAAATCTAGGGTCGTCGGATCACGGGTGGCGTGGATCATTGATCTGGGGTGGATTCGTTTCGGGAGACTGACCGCCGGAGAAAAGGGTGCACATATAGTCTCGAATCCCTGAAAGAGAGAACGTCGATGAATAACCAGGTCCATCGGATCGAGAAGGATCTAGACCATCCGATCCAGCCACCGGGTTTTCGGGAGTCAAGGACTTGAAAGACGAGAGGTTGGAGTTGTGTCACGATTCCATGAATCGTGAAAGCCGAAGTGCTCGAAGGAGCTAGACCCCATTAATCTTGCAGTCACGGGGCAGTGGTCGTGTGGAGGTGAAGCTCATGCTTGGTGCTTGTTTTCACGGGGCAGAGTTCAGAAGGACCTGTGGTCAAATGAATTGAAGATCCCAACAGGGAATCAAAGAGCCATTTTGGCTCATCAGAAGAAGAATGATCCTTATACCAGGAGGTCAACAGATCCTGTCGAGGTAGAGGTAGGGGGTTTGCACCAGTATGGGTCTAGGCAGCAGGAAGCAGGTCTCAGAAAGTCAAAATATCATTTTGTGATTAAGGGAAAAAAACACCAAATTCTTTAGTTTTCATGCCTAAAGGACCAAGCACCCTTTTTCAGCAGTTTGTGTTCCTAGTATATGATTTGGAGATGGTCGCAACAGGTTTGAGGTTTTAGGACAGGCTAGACAATGCATCGAACTTTGTGCCTTGGAAGGCGAAGTTCACACTAGTTCTCATGGAGAACATATTACATGGATACAGGACTTGGTCGCCCATGATTTGTAGGATGTCAAAGCTATGAGGATCATCTTAGATGTGGTCAAGGATCATTTTATCGCTCACATATATGAGAAAAATTCAACCAGGGATATGTTTGTAGCTTTGACAAATCTATTTGAGAGAAAAAATAAAAACATGAAGAAGATGCTAAGGGAGAAGCTCAAAGACACCAAGATGACCAAGTTAGATACAGTGACGAGTTATCTCACCAATATCACTCAAGAACATGATTATTTGGAAGTTGTTGGGGAAGTTGTGTCAGATGAATAGTTGGTGAGGATGACCTTGAATGGTTTTCCTAAACCATGGGCCTGATTAATCAAGGGAATTGTTGCACTAGAGACACTTCCTTATTTTGATAGGCTATGGGATGATTTCATCCATGAGGATATTAAAGAGGAATATTTAGTAGGCCAAAATGTTGGTGATGATGAGAATTTGGCCCTTACTAGTCAAGTAAGGAGGAGTAGGTGGAATACAAGTGGTGAGTCAACTCCATAGGTTGGAAAGAAGAAGGATCTAAGCAAAGTGAAATGATTTGCATGCCACAAGAGTGGCCACTATGATTCATAGTGTCCAAACAAGAATAAAGGGAAGATTCAACCTCAACTTGTAGCAACATTTGTCAAATCTCAAGCCAAGGAGTTTGCTGAGAAGTTCAAGAAGGAGTTCTCATTAGTCTCTTGTCTTTCTAGCATAGATTCTGGTAGTGCCTGGTTCGTGGATAGTGGGGATAATTTTCACATGACGAGGACATATGAGTTGTTCACCAGTTGGTTAGAGACAGACTTATATCTACATGTGGAGCTTGGAACCCATGTCAAGTGTGGTGTAGAAGGAGTTGGGACAGTCAAGTTCCAGCTAGAGTTAGGATATTCTCTGGAGTTGGTAGATGTGTTGTATGTCCCAAAGCTAAGGATGAATTTTCTCTCAGTATCATCTCTAGAGGACAAGGGTTATGTAGTATTGTTCCATAAACTACATGTGTTCATGCGTTCAAAGGGAGCTATCCCTGACATAATAGTCAGCATTGGTGTTAGAGAGGGTAAGGTATACGATTTATGGGGCCAACTTATAAGATGATCCAAAGGGATCTTGGATCATATATCTATGTGAGTGAAAGAGGACAAGGAGCAAGAAGCTCCAAAGGGTGAGCATAGTTCATAGAATTCTATTCTGGGCATTCAACGTTTAGATGGGAAGCTGGAGTTAGCCTCTTCTATTTCTGTTAGGAGACCAAGTTGGTACGAGATGACATTGATGGATTCTTAGGAGTAGGAGGATTTTAGGAGCACATTGAGGAGAGTAGGCATTCGACAAAGTTTCCAAACTTTGTGGCATTGAGATGTAACATCATTGATTCTGTGAATTCCAGTATTTAGGGAACAATTGACCAATAGGATTGGAGGGATGCCAGTGAGCAGGATGATGTATGTGACATTGTTCGAGGGTGGAGAAAGAACCAATTCCAGGTGGTTGTTCGAGAAGTACCTTCCTCTATAAGAGGGAGTGTTGATGTTTGTAGCATCAAACAAGTACTTCCACATCAATTTTGTGTCTAACATGTGGAATTCATCCTTAATGCCTCTTAGGAATTAGGAGATTCACTTTAATAAAGTGATTATTGTCAGGCCGGGTATTGGAATAATTCATAACTCCACTGTCGTAATTCTCATTAACATGAGTGGTGCATACATACAATCAGAATGATTGTTGGTCTTCCCTAACAGGTGACTCTTCCTATCACCTACGACTCTTCATATTTACATTAATATTATAGTAATGCAATCCCAAGGATTATGTGTCCAACATTCCCCCCCTTAATTCGAAGGGGTGTTTGTGAGTCCAAACATCATTTTAAACTTTTCAAAATTTTCTCTTCCAAGTGCTTTGGTGAAGATGTTTACAATTTTCTCATTTGTGGAACAATATCTCAAGTGAATAGTCTTGGCCTCTACATGATATCGAATCAAGTGATACTTTGTGTTGATGTGCTTTGTTCGATCATGGAATATGGGATTCTTGACCAAATTTATTGTAGAAGTATTGTCAACTAGAAGAGGATTAGAATTCACTTGTTTCTTTGACAAATATTAAAGTATTTTCTTGAGCCACACAATATCCTCCATTGCTTTTGTAACTACCACATATTATGCCTATGTTGTGGAATCTGTTGGAACTGATTGTTTGTGCAATATCTAGGAGACAACTGCTGATCCAAGACTCGTGAGATAGCCTGAAGTTGACACTCCATTTTCCTTATCCCCAACAAAGACTAAATCAGAATATCTGATCAGGTTGAGGTCATCCACCTAAGAGTACCTAAATCCAAAATATTGAGTTCCATTTAGGTATTTTAGAACTCTTTTTGCAACAGACTAATGTCCTTCAAAAGGATTTTGCATGAACCTAGAAAGAATCCCAAAAACACATGAAATATCTAGTATGGTCGTAGTAAGATAGATAAGACTCCACACAAGTTGTCTATACTTGGTTGCATCCTCAAATTCATTCCCTTCTTTTGATGCGAGTTTCAAATTTTGTTCCATTGAAGTAGAAACAAAATTGCACCCAACCATGCCAAACTTGTTCAACAATTACCCAATGTACTTCTTCTGGGAGATGAATATGTACCTTGGATTTTGAATCACGTCAATGCCCAAATAGTACTGAAGATGTATCAAAATATGTCATCTCAAAACCTTTCTTCAACTCTTTCTTTATGGATGCAATGTAGCTTTCATTGTTCCCTATTATAAACATATCATCTACATATACTACAAGAAAGTATCCATTCAATAAATAAGTCTTCACAACCATTTGATGAATTTTCCATCCATTATCTGCTTCCATGGAAAATAGAGTACAAATGGTATCCCATTTTGTTGTGGGGGAATAATTCTCCTCATAATCAACACCTTATTTCTGTGCAAATCCTTTTTCCACAAGCCTTTCTTTGTGCTTGTCAAGTGAGCCATCTATTTTGTACTTGTTTTGGAATACCCAATTGCATCCAATCAGTTTGGTTCCAAATGGAGGATTCACCAACTTCCATGTCCCATTCTTGATGAGAGAATCATATTCCTTCTGTATGGATTCTTTCCATTCATCATGAGAAGTGAATTATTTAAAGGAAGTCAGTTCAAGATTAGTAGATAATCTCAACTCACCATCATATAAAACATCTATGTCATCTACATCACCCAAGTTTGAATTATCTTCATTACCTCCATCTTGTCTCGAGGAAATTCTAGTTCTTGTCTTTCCAACCTCATCAGGATTAACATTTTCAAGTTTTTTTGTGAGCCATTTTGGTGTACGTTTATGATATGGTCTAGGTTGCTCAATTGATTGAGAGGGTGTTGATTTCTCATCAAGCCTCATCTTTTCAATCCTCTCGATCACATCATCCAAATGAACTTCAAGTTTTGATGAAGTGGTGGGAACTTCTTCATGTGGGGAATATGTTGCTTCAAAAGGATATTCTAGAGATTGACCCAAGATAGGGATCCCCCCTTCAAGATGTGGAATCTCATCATCAAATTCATGATATGTCTTTACACAAGTGAATTTGTCCATATGATTAAGCTACCTCTCCATAGTTTCATCTTTCTTGGAGGATTCAAGAATGACTACATCTTTGGAAAGGATGATTTTCTTGTTTTTCTTATTGTAAAGATGATATCCCTTTGTGGTATTTGAGTACTCCAAGCTGAAGATGCACTTTCGACTCCTTGCACCAAGATTTCATATTTTATCCTTAAGAATCAAGGCATAGAAGGTGGAACCAAAAACCCTGAGATGCCTCACTGAAGGAATGCAACCATACCATATTTCATAAGGATTCTCGTTTTGAAGAGCATGAGATGGACATTTGTTTTTCACATAACCTAAACATAGAACTACATCGGCCCAAAACATCAATTTCACATTCTTGAAAAAACATCATGGAATGTGTTGTTCCTCAGGTTGTTCTTATAAAAGAACAATACCAAGGCACCCAATGAGTCCCTTTAGAAGAATCATACCGCTTTAGGCTCTCTTAGAAAAATCTAGGAGCCAGAGAGGGTATCCCACATAAAATTAAATATGAAAGGTAGGTAAGATTTAAAGCAATATCATAATCAATCAAAATATTGAACAACATCAATGAAGTAACAAAACAAGACAACTTTATCCAATGAATATCAGACTATATCAAATAAAATGAGATCTTAGTTCGCTTCAAACCAGAAAGAAATAAACAAGATCATATCACTTCATGATTAAGAAGTATGTTCCCAAAGATAAAGTGATAACCTAAAAATAAATAAAAGAAAACAACTAGTGCCATTACAGAAAGATTCCATGAACAACATCCACATCATATACACTAGTGAATACCTGGTATATTAGACTAACAAATATCATTCATATAAAATATCAGTAGAAAGACAATGTCAAGCCAACCCTGTATGTTAACTTGAAAACCATCATTCTAAAATGAATGAAATTCAAAGGATGATCTTGTCAACCCAATGAAAAAAGATTCACACTGTAACAAATTGATATACGAGAGACACAAAAATACATATAAACAAAACAAAAACACTAACATAACATAAATGCCAATACAAATTGGTGCCAAATATCATTTCAAAATCAAACAAAGATGCTATTAAAGATATGAAAGATCATCATTCTTATGGCAACGAATTATTAGAATGCAAGGTATGTCTTTCAAGAAAATGCCAACTCCTTGAGAGTCTTCAAAAAATATTTTTATAGTTCTTTTCATAACCATGAAATAAATATCTTGAAACTAACTTTTGAAATTAAAGTAAAATAAAAAAATATTTTTTGCCTCTCATCTTTGGACCGACTTGAATTTTCTTAATTAAAGGTAAATGGCCAGCTATCAGCTCCTTAATGGTAATCTTATTCCCTTTGTGTGCCACTTCTCTTTGAATTTGATGACCGGTCTCAACAATATCAGAAGTTACTTTAGTGGTTTCTTTCTCTTCATCCATTTGAATAATCATTTAATGGTGAATCTTTGTTGGGATGAACTTGAATATGAGCATTTCGTATCATTGAGTATTTGAGGGAAATGATTGTTTTAACATCTTTCTGTAAAAAAATTCAAGTTCTGTGGATAAATGAAAAGGAATGGCAGGTTGACGGATTAACAAATTAGTGAGCATTGTCAGAATAGTAAAATATTTTCCCAAAGAGTTAATAATAGTTTTCCGAGAGAATACTTTGTTTTCACCAATGTTGAACTGCATATCATCTTTGCAAGTGACCAACATCTATACATAGGCTTCCTTAGGTTGAATCCAAGGATCAATTGACTAGGGAGATGGTAAACCAATTTTTCTAACCTTTGTGAATTGTCTTTTAAATTTAATTATCACCAAATGAACTTCTTCAATATTTTTAACTAATTCTTTGAGTAGCTCCCCTTTTCTATGACATTTCTGACATTCAATACAAGATTAAATCTATCTGTAACTCCAGAATATTTTAATTCTTTATCAGAAAGAGAATTGATAAACTCAATAATCTTTTCGTCCCAAGGCATCTTCTTTTCAATTTCAGATAGGTGATTGTTGATATCAAACTATGCATTTTTTATGGTCATTGTTTCACAAAACTCATATATCTCCAAGTGTGTCCTGAATTGTTCCATAACTTGAATAATTCTATCCCAAAATATTTGTCTAGCTTCAACTAAGTGTTGTGTACCAACAATTTGTTCTAATTTATTTTCAAGAAGCTTTGCCAAGCTTTATTTTTCTTTAATTAGAATATTTATTTTGTGAGTTTTCCTTTCCAACTGTTCTTCAAGTTTGGTTACATGCTTTCCTTTTTGCTGATTATTCTCTGGTGGGCCTATGGCTGAGCTTGAAATAACCATGGGTGACATTAATAAAGAATCATGAACTTGAATTCCTTTATTTCCTTCTCCATAAAATTTATTCAAAAGACCCTCTTTCTCTAATTTCAAATCAACGATTTCTTTGCTGAGAGATGCCACGTTTTCTTTTAAAGTGACGTTTTCTTAGCTAACTTTGTCCTTTTCTTGATATGTTTCAATTAATTCTTTGGACTATGCAAGTTGAAAATGAAGAATTTTCAACTGATCTTTTCGACTTCTTATCTCTTTTTCTTTCTTGTCCAAAATAGCTTTGAAATTTGTAGTTGCCTTATTTCCATCAGTTATTGAAACAATCTGTCCTTTCAATTCTCTAACTTTTCTTGCTTTAATTCTAACAATTGTTTTCTCATTACTCAATTGTTGAGATAGTTTGACAACCACATTTTGTATTTTCCTTACATTCATTGATGATTGAATCATTCTTCGAGCTATAATCTCACTAGTATGTGTAAGCCATTCAACTAAATCAAATTCATTAACTTGAGTTAGATCTACTCCCACTGAGGTAGTCTTGTATTATGTCAATCCAGTACCTTTGTTTGGCTTTGGTTGCATGACCAGGAGATTGAATTGATTATTTTTACGTCAGTAGAAGTTATGAACCTTAGCCCTTACAATTCTTCGTTGTCAGTCAAGGAACTATCCTTAATGACTAAGGATAAACTTTGTTCATTTTTTGCAGGCAAACTAGAAGAAACCATGACCAGGGGTCCTTCTGATTTCTTTTTCTCCAATTCTTCAAGAAGGGAATTAATCTACTCTGAAAAATATTCTTGCACTTCTTCAATTTCCTCATTGACTGTATTTGACAATTTTCTCTATTTGATTTCTCTCTGCTCTAGATTATTAGCTTCAGTTTCTTCACCTATCATGCTAGAAAGATCAGTCTCCAACTTGTTGATGTTTTCTAATTTTTTCTCTCCCGTGATTATACACTCAGGATCAATGGAGTGAATCTCCTCTCTAGATGTTCTTGCAAATTTTGCTTGCAATTATGTTTCCATCTTAGTCTCGATGCTTGAATGTTGATAAATAGGTAATCCAACATTCTTATGTTGTTCGAATATAAAATGATAGGGATCAAACTTCAATGATATATCTTTTTTCAAGTGGTTGGATGTTAACAATTTGTTTATGTAATCAATGGCTGCCCTACTTTTAATAAGGAAAGAGGAAACTTTTGCAGGTAAGGAGAAATTGGCCTCTCTTTTTTTCTCTCTTTGAGACAAAATGCAATTGATCAATCATTAATCTTTGTCTGCAATATTCTAAGGCAAACAATATGGGAGGAATATAAATGGGTAATTGGTAAGGTTCTAATTTGAATCCATAAATTATAATTACAGTAAATTCTTTGAAAAGGAACCAATCACCTACTCCCAAAGAAGGGTGCAATTGTAACTTTTATTGATAATAATTTGACATTCTAGGAGGTTCATATCCCATGAGAAGGTCATGTGTGTCAAATAGAAATTGATTGGAAAACTGTAGAAATCCATCTTCAGCTTCTGAGACTGTTAAAATAGAACTCCATTTTGTGACAGGAAGATCATTTCCAACTTTATCATTTTTAAGAAATCGAAGACCTTTATTTTCATAAAATTTTAACTGAGAAAATAACACTAAAAATAAAAGATAAGATTGATACCTAAATTATTTCAATATTTTGAATGATGCTAATTGAAAGTGAATAGAATGAGCCATAAATATTGCATTATCAAATTTAGTCCCCCTTTCATCATCTGAAATTTCATCCATAATAACCAGAGTGACTTAATAAATCAAGGTATCATCAACATATCTGAGGATAGAAGCTATATTGGCACCATAAGCCCGACCATTGGAGAAAAAACATCGGCCCTAATAAAAAAAACTATTTGAAAGTGTATGAAGGATCAATGGTAAACTTTTGTATAATTGTGTTCCTTTTCTTCCATTGACCAACCTTCAACCTTTTTTAACAGGCCGAGCTCTAATATAGGAGAATATCTAAGAGATAAATTCAACATTTTAGCTATATTTTTTGGGGATATCGAACGAACATTCCCTAGTTCATTTATTGAAATAATAAAATGATTTTACGCATTATAAAGCTTCGCGAATGTATGAATGAGGTTAGGGTCATTATACACCTGAGGGATGATAGTTTCAAACAGATTACTCTTACAAAACCATGCATGTTCATAATTTTATGAACGCCCTTGGTTAATAAGGTTTGTGATTTGAATGGAAGACTAAGAACTCATTTCCCTATCAAAAACATCAACTAAGACATCACTAATGGCATGGTTATCTTCTCCTATTGATTCTTGCAAAATATTTTTCTTTCTAGCTGACATTATGCTCTTTCTTTCACAATATGAGCTTTAAAATAAAATAAAAAATGTGAATTAGGTTTCAATTTCTTACCTTTTTCCTAGTATGAATGGAAAACATTTAACTTTTACCAATATTAGAGCTCCTCTTGCATACTCTCCCAAGTGAAAAATGACCTAACCCTTCACCCTTTACGTAATTGGTATTATTTCAACGACCGATTCATGCAGAGTTAATTGAATTTAAGGCGTGAACATGTGGGATTTCAATCAACTAATGTAATGCACAGTAACTTTAACCATGAAAGGTAAGTGGAATCCATGTGTCATCATCTGATTAATTCAGATAGTACATAATCCTTTAAATTATGTGCATGTTTAGTCCCGAAATGAAATTGAACCATAATATTAAACTCTTACATAACCATTAGATTTTCGGATGCGCAAGTATTCATTAACTGGTGGTTAAATTCGAACCCAAACTTAATTAGGGTCGTCGATATTGACGGTGTTAGAACCATCAGATATTTCAGGTATCAACTATCCGATTAAATCATAGGTAAATTCACTTCCAAAAATGATTAAGAGTCGTCGATCGCATTAGTTTTGCATCGTTAGATTTGTTGGGCATGAAAGGTGTGATTAACACGTTTGCAAATTTGTACACGAGAGTTAATATTGCTCGTTTATTTCACACTTTAAAGGACGACTAGATCTGATTTCATCCAACTTAGAGGATTATAATATTTAGTGTTTTTTTAATAAAGATTTTATAATTGAATAGAGTGAGTTAATAAAATGAACCGAACTACGTAAAACGAGAGAAAAGATTTTCTTTATTTCTTAAAGAATTAATGATAAAATTTAGTTACAACATCTCGGCTCCAACTGGGGATGACATCTCGTGCAAGGTATCAAGAACCCGTTGAGCACTCAACACAGCCTAAAAAATCCTCTGTCAATTTTTTTCTTTTTTTGGGTACCACTTGATCTTTTGCACTATTTGATTCGACTTCATTTCGAGAAATGTTTTATCTTTGCTTATTATCATGACTCTCATCACCTATTCAGGTTTGTTTGAACTTATGAAACCCCATGAATTAAAAGGCCTTAACACCTGAATAAAGAATCTATATCTGAAAACACTTCACCCGACGTGCTTTGATTCGGCTTCAGAAGGAATTCAAAAAAGGAAAAGAACCACTCGAGAAACCTCAGTTGTCGAGAACCGATCTCTATCGACATCGGAAAAAGGAATTTTTTGTTTGCATCAATGTCTTGCATAAGGATATCGTCGATATTCGACTCCCCCTTTGGCATCGGTAAAAGACGAGGGGAATAGACGTTAATAAAGAAAGAAAAGATATCGTTGATAGTCGATACCTGATGCGCTTATCAAAATCGGGGAAAACCTAAAAGGATCGCAACAAAAATTTTGACCGTGCTAAAGGATATTCCTGATCAATAATCCTTGATACATTTTCAGCATCGGGACTTTTTCGAGGAAACTAATCCGAAGAAAGAACTTGATAGGTTTATCGTCGATCGCCGATCGTTGATCTCGGATACTTTTTTGGGCACCGACAAGATAAGGTTTGTTTTAGAACAAATAACTTAAGGAAAGTCTCGACTCTGAGTAATACACACGAATTAGGTCATTGGTCTTCAAAGCCACGTGTTTTTACCAGATTGAAGAACCGTACAGTCTAGTTTTACCCCGAGTCATTCTTGGTTCCCTGGGTCCGAGACACACCTCTGAGTCATCTTTGCCACGACAACATTGCACGGTGAAATTGATCGACGTCAGATGTTTTTGTAGAAGGCCATCAATGAAAAACGTTCATAACACATCCTCGATCCCCGATCCACCCACTGGGAGAGCGACACGTTGGGACATTTTAACATTAGATAAGATCATATTTTGAGCATTTAAGGAGCTAATTAATACCAAATCCCGCATTATTTTCTACCTCGTGTGCTAATCAAAAGATCCATTTAAAATCACTGATGGGCCACATCACCACCCGCGCCTCCACCGTCAACCCACGATGAACTTAAGATATAGAGATTCGGCGACAAATTTGTTAAAATTTCACTCATCACCCAAATTGAATGGTTGATACAACACAGTAAGTTCTTCCCTGTTTAAATTCTCTTGAGCCATTGTAAACGAAATCATTATGCGCATAAGAGAATTCCAGATCATTTGAAGGAGAAAGACAAGAGACTCATAAGCTGTATTGATCCCGTGATTGACAAAATAACCAGGTTTTAACGAGCTTCAGAGGTATGTATTCGAGTCTGTAAATTCTTTGGCTGTAATTCATATGTTTTTATCCAGTTTTTGTTTTACACAGTCTCTGAAAGTTTATTTTTGTTGCAGGAACAATACTGCCAAGAAATACAAACACCAGACAATCCCCTAGGGCACCAAAGCTGAAAGAACCAGAGGTAGGAAAAGGATCCTCTCGAGGGGCAACAAAACAATTGGAATACACTTCGAGGCTAGAACCAGTCATTAAGAAAACAAAGAAGAAGGTTTTCATCTAGCCTCTGGATTTTGGAGATACAGAGGCAAGCACAAGGTCCAAGATGGCACTCCCACATTGAGGAGAACTCTTTAAAAATATTGGCTGGGAGGAATACTTGAAATATGTCCCACATAGTGATCCAGATGAAAGAGCGCTCAACGATGAGGTTTTCCTGAACATCTGACGGTTGTAAATGCACATGGTAGCAAGCAGAACCCCTGTTTTTCCCTGTATTGAAGTCCTTAAGTGGCTCATCGATGACACAGACACACATAAATGTTTAATCAACGATGAAAATGGTGTGTGTGTTGGAGTGTTCCTACAGGTAGAAGTTCAGAAATACTACAAACTCGGAGATCCCGAGGAGCATCTAAATACATATTTCATCGTGAAGTTCTACGAGTGCCACGACACTAGCCGGGTGATGGCCTCATGGTGGAGGGAAGACAATAATTTCACCAACCGGAGGACTGGCTGGTAGAGGATGACCAACTTAAGGGAGTCGTACATCTATTTGATGGCTCTCATCTGTCGATTATGTGGAGAGAAGGACTTCTCCAGATTTTTGGAGGCATGGATGCCCTTGGCTTACACATTGGCAATCTCTAGGAGCAGTTTCAACTGGGGAGCGATAATTTATAAACAACTGAGCATCTGTATACAACAGGATCAGACGCTGAAGGAAGGACAGACACCAATTTTCTACATGGCTTCATATTTGCTCAATGTCATGTGCGCCAGAAACATCTTCGCCGGTATGAATCTGAGTTGGCATGTCGCAGAGCTCCCAGTCCACATCTATTTCAGTGTGCTATGGGAGAACAAGTATAAGAAGTCTTACTCCCTCAACTACGATGAATTCATCGTGCAGATTTATTTGATTATTTTAAAGAAGGAATGCTCTAGACTATCAGTTGCGGCTAAGAAAATGATATCCAAGGTAGGCCACTGGTACTTGGACGAGCACGACACCTACATCCGGGTGTTCGGGGAAACTAGAGCACCACATATCCTACCACCTCATGTCCCAGATTGTCTTGTAGTAGGAGAAATATGCTATCAAACCATCTTGCAGGGCTACAACGCCACCCTGGTCAAAGACAAGAAGCGGGCATTCATACCCTATGGTTTCCATGTAGGTTTCTACTTGGTGAAGGATACTTCTCAAGACAAACAAGAAGGGTTGAGCCAACTCGAGTTTAGATTCCAGGCAGGTCGATTCCACAAGCACGATCTAAAGGGCCTGGTCTTGCAACATGCTTCATAAGTTTTGTCATGTTGGTCGTACACCCATGACAAATTCGAAGATGAAGTCTTCACAGAAAATTCCCAAGACTGGGACGAGGTGGGTGCAAGGATGGTTGACCCCAAAATGACCAGGTTCAAGGCCATGAGCCTGGATGAACAAGTGAGGACAATAGATAAATTGGCTCAAGAGGCCCTTAGAGCCAGGGAAGAAATCAGAGCGACAGAGGCAACAAAGGTTCCCCTGGTGGCTCCGACGCAGAATAGGGATTTTCCTATGACACATGATGCACGTGCGAGGGGATTTCTCATGATAGAATAGGTGCAACAAGTAATTTATTAGCTTCAAGATGAACCAGACCTCGTAGGAATGGCAAGGGTCCCTGCAGAAAACCTAGATGAAAGACGGGCAGGTCCAAGTGGCCCTAAGCTAATACAAATTAATGAAATTGTTAGGAAAGATAACCCTGAAGTTAGAATGTCGCAAGTCAAATCACCAAGGGAAGTTTCAGCTCAGCCAGAGATAACAAGAACATCAGGTAGAGAAAGTGCACCAATCTATGATGATGAGGAAAGTTTGGAGGTGTCCCTGGTGACTCCGATGCAGATCATAGAAGAAAAGGAGCCCGATAAGGAATCTTCCCTAGCTACCAATTCTCAAATTCAGGCAGAATGAACAGGAGATCAAAAGTGTCTTAGAAATTGAGCTACTCGATGTACAAGAGACCCAAATGAATAGTCTGACGGATGAGCTAGGGTCGGGAAAACAAAAGGAAGAAGTTCCACAACAGGAAATCGACATCTCAATAATCGATTATCAAGTAAGTACCGAGCCTACCCTTGATGCTTCAATTTTAACTGATACTCAACCTCCCAATGAGAAACAACCAAAGTCTGAACCTTCAAAACACACGCAAGAGGTTCAAAAACACAATCTTGAACAGATATACACCGTCATAGGCCTAGGAAATATGCTTACCTGGGGAGATCATCAAATCCCCGAACTCGTGGATGAAGTTGTTGATATACAGGCCATCTCCTATGACCAAAAAAGGAAAGCTATTGTGAAGAGAACCACCAAGAAGAGGAGGATTACTCTAGATCGCTCCATCCTCATCACCACAGAGGAAAAATTGATTGACATGGAGCATGCTAAGACATATGAACTAATCAGCACAGGGATGGCAATCACAGATGCTACCCTGGAAAGAGAGAAAAGGGATGAAGAGGAGTTGGCCGTTGTGCTGAAGGAATTGGAACATCTAATCCATTTGGAAAAATATTACCAGGACACCACACAGGCTGTGGTGTTCCTGAGAAGCGAATTCCAGGAGGCCTACAGTAAATTTATAGATGAGCGACACCTATTCACTGCAAGGATAGATGAGCTTCAATAAGACACCCTCATGGAACTGACAACGTGCAAGGATATGGAAAGGTGGTATGAGAAAGAACACCAATCCATGGAAAGGATCGACTACATCAACGAAGTTCAACAGGGTCGAGATGCCGAAGAGAAGGACATTTGGGTACTAAGGGAAAGAAGCATCGACCGCATAAATAAGTCTGCCGAATATTGGGTAAAAATGGCTCAAGAACCTCATCAATAAATCCAAGATAAATGGGTTGAGTGGGAAAAGAGTTAGACCAAATCAATTGGTCAATGAGAGACATCAACCTCCCTAAATTCGGTACACCCGATGACTTTATTGTCTTGCGGGACATAGTCAAATTACATGACGAACAAGACTCATCATGGGTTGTGGAGATAGCAAGGGTGGAAAACATGGTGCCAGGTCAAGTGCATCAGTTCATGGAACACCCGATCAAAGATCAAACCATGTTGCAGCAGTTAAGTGCTAGAATAGTCAAGTATCGAGCACGTGCAATAGAGATAGGAGAGATCCTTTCGGCCCCAATGGAACAACACAGATTCACATATGCCAACACATGCAAGGATCTCTTCGTCAAATGGTTGGAGTATGAGAAGAGTCATCCACTCAAGCGACATCATTTGATGACTCTTAGTAGACTGAGAGATGAAAGCTCCATGTGGCGAGTTTTTGTTTTACTTAGATGCACTTTTAATAGTTATTTTTAGTTAATAATATGTTATAAATAGGAGGATCGACCTGTTAGCAAAGGGTCGATGGTTGTTGCAAAGACCCTCATTTTTGGATTTGTAAAGAACTATTTTAGAGATGCCTTAATTGAGAAGTCATGTTTAGGACCAGAGACAAGTTTTTTTTTTTCATCAAAAGCGTGTGTGATTGGATCTGAAGAAGAATTATTTCCGATTCTATCTCATGAATGGATGATGTAACAAGAGCTTTTGAATCTGTTGATAAGTTATCTGATCCAATATTTTTATAGTTCTTGTCTTTAATGATGAAAAGTAAATAGTTGTGTTGATATGTGATTGATGATTAGAGTTAAGGAAACTATTTTTCTTGCCATCGTTTATCACATGTATGTTTTCTTCCGATAATTGTATCTCAGTCAATAATTGGAACACCAACAGGTTAATGTATTAGTACTAGGCGTGTTGTAGGTGTAAGAATCATTGTCTGCATGCTAGAGTAAAAGGGTTATCCCGAGCTCAACCTTATCCAGTAGTTAAGCTTTCCCACTTTGTTACCCAGTTGGTTTACATCGTCTTTTATCTTGTATTGATCCTACCTATAAGAGAAAATACAAAAGGAGAACGTTCAAGTTGAAGGAGGATATTTCACAAGAAAACGTAAATCCCATCGATTAATTGGTTGGATCGCAAGATTTGGAGAACCATTCCACCATTAAACGTTGCAGAGTCTAATTGAGCCTCGGTGGTGGGTTTGGTTACTGTTGTTGAGTTAAAGGGATTTAGGACCCCTCAATAGAATTGGCACTAGAAGGAGGGGTGAAGAATGGATGGATGACAATATTTTTTACAAAATCCTTCACACAACCTGCAGATTCAAAACAACCCACATGCATGGTTAGTCATTCCCAAGACAACCCACACACACTGATTACTCCTAAAATGAGTAAATCACCCCAGCAAGAGGGAGAATATCTATTCCATGACATACCTTATGCTCTTCCTCATGAGGAGTTGAATGAGTTCAGAAGAATCACAAGAGCTTACGCCCGACAAATCGGAGCGCAGCCCTTGGCTCCGTTACTTCCTTGTAGAAAACAGGTAAGCATATCAGTGGTTGAGTCCCCCAACTAGGTTTTTGTGTGCACAGTAGAAGACCTGATAGATTTCGACCTCACTAAAATTGAACATCCCCTTAATCTAATCCCCAAAACGCCAGTTGGAAACTACTCTGAACCCGACGATTTTTTCGACGAAGAAGGGTTTAACTCTGAACGCTCAGTTTCAGGATTGGAAGACATGGAAGATGAAAATGATCATAATGAATAAATGGGAAACCCACCTCAAAATAATCAACCTTGGTTGGCCAGAGATTCTTTGGCCATCCCTGGATGAGTACATAACCTTTCCCGACACCCAGAGAAGTTACTCTCTAAATTTGACCCGGAAACCTCAGGATTGCTTGAAGACCATATCAAAAAATTCATACTAGCTATCATACTGATGAATGTTCAACATGAAGACGTGGTATGCAGGATTTTCCCCTAAACTTTCTAGAATTCGGCCTCCATGTGGTATTTTAACTTACATGTAGAATCCATAACTAGTTGGACGAAGTTTCAAAAGGATTTTCTAGATAAATTTGCAGAAGAAACCACTACAAGAGATCTGATGGTCGAGTTGTTCACCACAACCATGAGTTCAAAGGAGAAGGTTAAAGACTTTAATCAATGATTCACCACTATCCTAAACAAATTTCAACCCGAAGTTAAACCCACTTAGGAATTGCAAATCGAAGTATATGCTAATGCTCTCCTAACTTCTATTTCCATGTTTGTGATGAGGGTTGCCAAAACAACCTTAGCTGAGAATTTTGAAGAAGACAAAACAATATAATTTCAAATGAAGGGATGTAAAGAAGGACAAGTCTCATTAGTTAAGAAAGAAGTTCAACCTCCTCCCAGGAGAGGACTCTAGTTGACTAGACCCCTAAGGAAACAAACAGAACAAGGTCCCAAAAAGGGAAGTGGAGATATAGAAGACCTACAACGCATGGTTAAGAAGTTGTCAAGTGAGATAATAGACATGGAGAGAAGTGAAGGGGAAGGGAACCAAGGCCAGAGGCCCTATAAACCCTTTTTTACAAGAAATCCACCTTTCAAAGCAATTGAACCTCCCCCAACCAATTTAAACATCAATTTGGAAAACATAGCATCTGACTCTTTCTGCACTTATCACCAAGAGAAACACTCTGAAAGCGACTTCCCACAATGGGTGAATGCCATGAATTTGATGGCCAATCAGTTTATAGATGAATTTTCATTAACTGAACAATCAAGTGGCTCTGTTATTAGTACTACTGATCAAGAAGAAGTTGATCCACCAGAAGAAACATCCATGCTAATATGGGACCCTGACCTACCAATGCCTTCCGATGACCTATTTGAGGTTCAAGAACCACCCACAGAGGTCTTGGTTGTGCAAAAAAAAAGTAGGGGTCAACTTGTCTCAAACGATCTTACTACTGCCCAAACTTCAAGAGAACAACCTGCTCTCGATCACTCGAAAGCACCTTTTGTTCCCTAAATAAATCCTATAAACATCCATACACGAGAATTGCCCAAGCTAGACTAAAACATAGTAGAAGACTTGAAAAGGTTGAAAGCAAATGTTTCAGTCATGGAAATATGTAGAATCCCTTAGCAAAAGAAATTTCTGTTACAAGCATTGAAATTAGTATAAAATCCTACAACAAGCACTGACCAAGGAGGAAATCTAACTCCCACAGATATAAGAAGTAAACCAACTATGAATACCTTCTCTGAAGATCAGAAGGGAAAACCTTGTGTCCCACCATTACTTTTGACATTTGAAATATTCAACAGAAACCTCCATAATTGTTTGGTTGACTCAGGAGCATCCTCTAATGTCATGACATTGTCTATTTGCAAAAAATTAAATGCGGTCCCTCTCAAAAGTGATAAACATGTTATACAACTAGACATAACCCAGGTGAAGGTTATGGGAGAGTTCAAAGATGTAATGATCATAATAGTGACACACCCTAAATTTGTGCAAGTAATTGACATCTTTGTCGTAGATATCCTAGAAGCTTATGGATTGTTATTGAGTTGATATTGGTCTGATAATTTAAACGAATAATTTAGTACAGACTGGGCTCACCTTTGGCTTTCATTAAAGGGACACACAAATATGATCAGGATCGATAGGGAAATATATCTAAAACATATTGTCACCGACATAGAAACCCTTAATGAACCCTCGTCGACAGATTTCCCCGTGCTAGGAAATTATTCATGTGACTCTGATTTTTGGAATTTATCCCCCCCCCCCCTCTCATCTAATGTCCCTCTTACTCAAAACCTCGAAATGATTTTTCAATAAAACTTGCTGACAACGACAGAGGAAACCCTCTTCTGTCAAGGACCTGCGGAACAAGTAAGACGAAAGGAGGAAAGTGGTAGGAAAAGGGAAACTAACAACTTTTTCTCACTAATTTGGACCTTATACTTTGATGGATCTAAATCACAAGAAGGGTCAAGGGCAGGGTGCATCCTCATTGATCCAAATGGTAAATGACATTTCTTATCCTGTAGACTAGAATTTGAATGCACAAACAACACCGCCGAGTCTAAAGCTCTAGTACAAGGGATAAAAAAATCCATAGACTTAAACATTAAAGAATTGAAGTTTTTTAGATATTTTGAAATCATCGTCAGACAAGTAAGGAACACTATACATTGGACCTCTCCACACCTGAAGAATTACCAACAAGAAGTGCATGGGATAATAGAGCATTTTTAATCCTTTAACATCATAGCGGTCCCCAGAACAAAGAATCATCTTGTTGATTCTCTGGCCACCATTGCCTCTAGGATATCACCTCTAGAAGACTATGAAGCCTCTTGGTTCACTGTGGAGCTTCTCTACAAACCATCGGTGCCTAACAATATTTCTAATTGGAAGGTTTTTGAAGGAGATGAACAAATCATAAGCTTTTTGTCTAATCAAAATAATTTTAAAGACTTGGCTATTGACGATGAAGTATTCCAGGAGAAACCAACATAAACCAATCCTCATACACACCAATTGACTAAAAAACTAAGGTCTCACATGATACCGAAGGAAATAGCCAATTTAGAAAACCTTTTTGACCTAAGGGAAAGATTTAAAGGGTCAAAGAATGCAAAGACAGGGAGTTCATGCCCCATGCATGAAACGATAAATTTAGGAACCCCAGAAAACCCTAAGACTATAAATCTCGGAAAAACAATATCTAGAGAGGAAAGGAAGGCCTATCTCAAACTTTTCAGGCAATATCAAGATGTCTTTGCATGGTCCTACTGAGATCTGAAAACTTATGATACTCGTATCATTCAACACACTATCCCGCTAAAGCATGAAGTAAAACCCTTCCAACATAAGCCTCGGAAATACCACCCATCCTTGGAGCCTCTCATGTGTCAGGAGTTAAAGAAACTATTATATGCCAAAATTATCTTCCAAGTTAGACACTCTGCATGGGTAGCAAATTTGGTTCCTATGAGGAAAAAGTCTGGGGAGATCCGATTATGTGTAGATTTCAGAAACCTCAACAAAGCTTCAGAAAAGGACAACTACCTTATCCCACCAATGGAGAAACTCTTGCAGACCATGTCAGGCTCTGATATTTTCTCCCTACTGGATGGTTTCTCAGGTTACAACTAAGTTCTAGTTTCAGAAGAAGATTGCTTGAAAACTATCTTCCGAACTAAGTGGGGAACCTTCACTTATAAATGCATTCCCTTTGGGTTAATCAATGTAGGGGAAACCTTCCAGAGGGCCATGGACGTAGCATTTCGAGGACTAATCAACAAATTTTTAGTAGTTTATTTGGATGATGTGACTATGTATACGAAGAATGGAGAATATCACATCCAACATTTGACCCAGATTTTCGAAAGGTGTAGGAAATACGGTATATCCTTAAACCCTAAGAAAACTATTTTTGGTGTCGAGGAAGGTAATTTATTAGGCCACATTATATCTCAAGCAGGCATTCGCATAGACCCAAAACAGATTAGGGCTATAGATAAGCTTATGTTACCCCACAACAAAAGGGATATGCAATCATTCTTTGGGAAAATCAATTTTGTGAGGAAATTCACCCCCGATTTCGCTGAAACGATCAAACCCTTACAAAAAATGATCCGTAAATATGTTGAATTTAAGTGGGATGATGAATGAAAACTTGATTTCAGAGATATTAAGACTGCAATATCCCAGGCCCCAATGTTGCAAAGTCCCGATTTTAGCAAAGACTTCTTCCTCTATAATTTTTCCTCCAACCAATCGTTAGCTACAGTACTGACCCAGAAGGACGATGACAACAACGAGGCCCCTGTATCATTTATGAGCACTAATCTCCAAGGGGGAAAATTAAATTACCTCGCTATAGACAAGCAAGATTATGTAGTATACAAGGTAGTGAAACACTTCAGATATTACATCCTAAAGAATCGTACCAAAGTCATAGTGCCTCACCCTATAGTCCGATCCATATTCACTCAATAGGAGATGGGGGAAAGAAGAGGAAACTGGATGGAAGTAGTTCAAGAATTTGATCTAGATATAAAACCTGCTAAATTGGATAAAGGACAAGGGTTATGAAAACTGGCAGTTGAAGCACAGGACCAAGTAAATGAAGATCACAGATGAGAGAATGAATTGGATTTATAGTGTGGTGAAGTTACATACGTCTCCCCAGGGCAAGAGTCTTGGTATGAGAAATTCACTTATCTCCTGCATCATGGAACTTGCCCGGAAAACCTAAATCCTAGGGAAAGGAGAGCCCTCAGGTTAAAATCAACACAATATCACCTCATAAATTAGGTTCTCTTATGTGTTAATTATGATGGGGTACTTTTAAGATGTATCGAATGGGAAGATGCAGACAAAGTTCTGAAGGAGCTCCATGATGGTCCTGCAGGTGGACATTTCACAGGAAACACCACTGCTCATAAAATAATGAGAGTTGGCTATTATTGTCCTACCCTGTTCAGGGACGCTCACACATATGATAGTAATTGTAAGACATGCCAAATAAGCGCGGGGAGAGAAAAGAGAGCATCTGTCCCGCTCCAACCTGTGGTCATCTCTAGGCCATTCGAGCAAAGTGGGTTAGATATCATAGGAGAGATTACACCGAGTTCTTCAAAACAGCATTGATACATACTAACTGTCATAGATTATTTCATGAAATGGGCAGAGGCCATCCCTCTGACTCATGTAAATGAAAAGGTGGTGATCCAATTCATGGAACAAAAACTGATCACAAGGTTCAATATGCCTTCTATCCTTGTTTTTTATAATTTCGCTCACTTCTCCTCCACCCTATTACAAAATTTTTCCCTAGACAAAGGAATCATAATCAGATACTCTACAAACTGTTATCCATGGGGGAATGGAGTGGTAGAATCAACCAATAAGAACCTAGTGAGGATATTAAAGAAAATGGTTGCAGACAACCAGAGGAATTGGCACAGTTCACTCCATAATGCCTTATGGGCTGATAGGGTAACACCCAAGGAAACCATAGAAAATTCCCCATAATTTCTGGTATATGGATAGGAATCCATTCTCCTGAACGGGATATATCTTCCATCTCTTCAACTTGCTCAGGATTCTAGAGGAAAAACCTCATCAGTCATACAACAAATAATTGATACCCTTCTCATGCTGGAAGAAGAAAGGGAGAAAGAAAAATCAAAATCCATAGCTCATCAACAGATAGTTTAAAGGTGGTTTGATAAACATAAGGCCAAAGAGAAGAATTTTGAGGTAGGATACTTAATCCTAAAATGGGACAGAGCAAATGAGCCTAAAGGAAAACATTCTAAGTTTCAGAATATACGGCTCCGACCTTTTTAGGTAGATGAGAATATTGGGGCAGACATGTATCGGATGTAGAATCTGAGGGGGGATGTCATGCCCTCCCGGTGAATGGCCAAGCCCTAAAACAATATTTCCATTAAAAAAAACATGTACTAATAAAATAAAATAAAATAAATAAATTTGTTTGTGTGTATTTTCATGATGTTTGTTTCATTTGCAGAATGCAATTTTGTTTTGTTTCTTTCTATAATACTTTTGTGATTTTGAAGATTGTGTTTAGCAAGACAATGGTTGACCTTAATTCATGTGATATGATGAACTTTGTTCCTGACTCATCGCTCTCATACAACACAATAAGTGCTCAAGGACCTGCGATTGTTTTAAGGAGTTCTCTATATAACCTACACATATGAACAACCTTGGAAAAGTGATGAAGTGTTTTCCTAGTGGTCTGGTAAAACATTAAGGGAAAGATGGTAAGATGGAAATGACTACATGTACCTCAGAGATAGAACTAGCAAAAGTTTCACCTTAACCATCTCATTTTGAAAATAACAAACGTCCTCCTCTTCCACTCGCTCAGGGAATTCTACCGAAATAAAATAAACTATATCAAATAAGTGCACAATAGGAGAGGGTATGCAGATAACTCCGCCAGGGCTATGGATGCTCACTGGCAGTGAAGAAAGGTCTGTGATGTCAGGGTTACTCCGTAGGGGCTATGGATTCTCTCCGACAGCGAAGAAACACCGTAGAAAGTGAATAAGGGTAACAAAAAGGCCTAGTGCCAGTGAATGATTTACTACACTCTTGTCAAAGGGGGCATGAGTCAGGGTTACAGGAAATGAAGGTGGAATAAAGGTTGAAAAAACCCACAGGCAGGCCCAAATGCACCAACCAAGGAATTTCAAATGCAAGGATAAAAGAGGCTCTGATAAAAACCAGTTAAGTTCTTAATCAACTTTTGCATCACCCTCACCTAAGCCCAAGGTAGGAACAAAGGTTCTGCTTTTTCCCAGTTAGTCACCATTTGTTGAGCACTCAACACACCCTAAAAAAGCCTCTGTCAATTTTTTGTTTTTTTTGGGTACCACTTGATATTTTGCACTGTCTGATTTGACTTCATTTCAAAAAATGTTTTGTATTTGATTATTCTCATGACTCTCATCACCTATTCAGGTTTGTTTGAACTTATGAAACCCCATTAATTAAAAGGCCTTAACACCTGAATAAATAATCGACAGCCGAAAACACTTCACCCGACGTGCTATGATTCTGCATCAGAAGGAATTCGAAGAAGGAAAATAACCGCTCGAGAAACCTCAGTCGCCAAGCACTGATCTCCATCGGCATTAGCAAAAGGAATTTTTTGTTTGCGTAAAATTCTTGCATAAGGATATCGTCGATATCCGACTCCCCCTTCGGCATCGGTAAAAGACGAGGGGAATATACGTTAATAAATAAAGAAAAGATATCGTCGATATTTGATGCCCGATGCGCTTATCAAAATCAGGGAAAACAAAAAAGGATCGCAACAAACATTCGGACCGCACTAAAGGATATTCTTGATCTCCAATCGCTAATACGTTTTTGTCATTGAGACTTTTTTAAGGAAACTAATCCGAAGAAAGCACTTGATAGGTTTATCGTTGATCGTTGATCCTGGATATGTTTTTGGGCACCGACAAGCTAAGGTTTGTTTTAGAATGAATAACTTAAGGAAAGTCTCAACTTTGAGTAATACACGTGAATTAGGTCACCGGTATTCAACACGATGTGTCTTTACCATATTGAAGAACCGTATGGTCTAGTTTTACCCTGAGTCATTCTTGGTTCCCTGGGTCTGAGTCACATATCCAAGTCAGTTTTTCCACGACAACATCGTACGGTGAAATTGATCGGCGTAGGAGATATTTGCAGAAGGACATAAAAAAAAAAATTCATAACACATCCTCAATCCCCGATCCACCCACTGGGAGAGCAACACGATGGGACATTTTAACATTAGATACGATCGGATTTTGAGCATTTAAGGAGCTAATTAATACCAAATCCCACATTAGTTGCTACCTCGTGCACCAATCAAAACAGTCATTTAAAATCACTGATAGGCCACATCACCACCCGCACCTCTGCCATCAACCCATGATGAATTTAAGTTATAGAGATCCAATGACATATTTGTTAAAATTTCACTCATCACCTGAATTGAATGGTTGATATGACGCAATAAGTTCTTCCCTGTTTAAATTCTCTTGAGTCGTTGTAAACAAAATCATTATGCGCATAAGATAATTCTAAGAATCCGAAGGAGCAAGACGAGAGACTCAAAAGCTGTAGCGATCTCGTGATTGAAAAAATAACCAAGTTTTAATGAGCTTCAGAGGTATGTATCTGAGTCTGTAAATTCGCTGGCTGTAATTCATATGTTTTTATCCGGTTTTTGTTTTACACGGTCTCTGAAAGTCTATTTTTGTTGCAAGAACAATTCTGCCAAGAAAGCCAACCACTAGATGATCACCGAGGGAACCAAAGCTGAAAGAACCAGAGGTAGGTGAAGGTTCCTCTCCAGGGCCCGCAAAAAAATTGGAATACACTCTGAGGCCAAAACCATTCATTAAGACAGCAACAAAGAAGGTTTTCACCCAACCTCCAACTTTTGGAGATACAAAGGAAAGCACGGGGTCCAAGATGGCACTCCCACATTGGGGAGAAATCTTTAACAAGATCAGTCGGGAGGAATACCCAGAATATGTCCCACACAGTGATCCAGATGAGAGAGCGCTCGATGACGAGGTGTTCTTGAACATCTGAATGTCGTACCTACACATGGTAGCAAGCAGAACCCCTGTTTTTCATTGTATTGAAGTCTTGAAGTGGCTCATCGACCACACAGACGCACAAAAATGTTTAATCAATGATGACAATGGTGGTTGTGTTGGAGTGTTCCTACCGGTAGAAGTTAAAAAATACTACAAACTCAGAGACCTCAAGGAGCATATAAGTACAGATTTCATCATGAATTTCTACGAGTGCCATGATCCTAGCTGGGTGATGTCCTCATGGTGGAGGGAAGACAAAAAGTTCACCAGCTTGAGCACTGGTTGGTATGGGACGACCAAATTAAGGGAGCCATACATATATTTGATGGCTCTCATCTGTCGACTATATGGAGAGAAGGATTGCTCCAGATTTTTAGAGGCATGGATGCCCTTGGCCTACACAGTGGTGATCTTCGGGAGCGGTTTCAACTGGGGAGCAATAATTTTTAAACAAATGAGAATCTGTATACAACAAGCTCAGGCACCGAAGGAAGGAGAGATGTCATCTTTCTACATGGCTTCATATTTGCTCGATGTCATGTGCGCTAGAAACATCTTCGCCGACATGAATATGAGTTGGCATGTCGCAGAGCTCCCAGTCCACATCTATTTTAGTGTGCTATGGGAGAACAGGTATAAGAAGTCTTACTCCCTCATCTGAGATGAATTCATTGCATGAATTTATTTTATTCTTTTTAAGAAGGAATGCCCGAGACTATCGTCTACGGCCAAGAAAATGATATCCAAGGTAGGCCACTGGTACTTGGATGAGTGTGACACCTACATCTGGGTGTTCGGGGCCACCGGAGCACCGCATCTCCTACTAGGTCATGTCCTGGACCGACATGTAGTAGGAGAAATATGCTATCAAACCATCTTGCAGGGATACAAAGCGACCCTGGTCAAAGACAAGAAGCGAGCATTCATACCCTATCGTTTCCACATAGGTTTCTACTTGGTGAAGGATACCGCTCAAGACAAACAAGAAGGGTTGAGCCAACTCAAGTTTAGATTCCAGACAAGCCGATTCTACAACCATGATCCAAAGGGCTTGGTCTTGCAACATGCTTCACAAGTATCGTCCTGCTGGTCATACGCCCATGACAAATTTGAAGTCGAAGTCTTCACAAAAAATTCCTAGGACTAGGATGAGGTGGTAGCAAGGATGGTCGACCCCAAAATGACCAAGTTCAGGGCCATGAGCCTAGATTAACAGGAAACAACAATAGAGAAGTTGGCTCAAGAGGCCCTCAGAGCCAGGAAAGAAATCTAGAGGCAACATAGGTTCCCTTGGTGGCTTCGACACAGAATAGGGGTTTTCCTATGACACGGGATGTACGGGCGAGGGGATTTCTCATGATAGAACATGTGAAATGATTAATTGATCACCTATATGATGAATCAAACCTCGTAGGAATGACAAGGGTCCCTGCAAACAACCCAGATAAAAGTCGGGTAGGTCCAAGTGGCCCTGAGCTAATACAAATTGATGAAATCGTTGGTTTAGATAACCTTGAAGTTACAATGCCACATGCTAGATCACCAGGGGACGTTTTAGTTCAGCTATAGATAGCAAGAACATCAGGTAGATCAATTGCACCAAACCCCCTCCATGACTTGATAACAATCTATGATGATGAGGAAAGTTTGGAGGTGTCCCTGGTGACTCCGGTGCAGATCACAGAGGAAAAGGAGCTCGAGAAGGCATCTTCCCCAGCTCCCGATGCTGAAATTCAAGGGCTTCCATAGAATGACCAGGAGGTTGAAAGTGTCTTAGACACTGACCTACTTGATGTACCAGAGACCCAAATGAATAGACCGACGGATGAGCTAGGGTCGGGCGAACAAAAGAAAGAAGTTTCACAGTAGTAAATCGACATCTCAACAACCAATTATCAAGTAAGTACCGAGTCTACCCTTGATGCTTCAATTTTAACCAATACTCAACCTCCCGATGACCAACAACCAGAGGTCATACCTTCGGAATAAACGCAAGAGGTTCAAGAACCTAGTCTTCAACAGATATACATCGTCGGAAGCTTGGGAAATATGCTTACCTTCATCAAATCCCCGAACCTGTGGATGAATTTGTTGATATACAAGACATATCCTATGATTGAAAAAGGAAATCTATCATGAAGAGAAGCACCAAGAAGAGGAGGATTACTCTAGATCGCTCCATCCTCATCACCACAGAGGAAAAATTGATTAACACAGAGCATGCCAAGACATATGAACTTAGGACGCAATGATGGTAATCACAGATGTTACCCTGGATAGAGAGAAAAGGGATGAAGAGGATCTAGCCACTGTGCTAAAGGAATTGGAACATCTACCCCATTTGGAAAAATATTACCAAGACACCACACAGGTCGCGGTGTTCCTGAGAAGCGAATTCCAAGAGGCCTACGGTAAATTTATGGATGAGTAGAACCTATTCACTGCAAGGATAGATGAGATTCAAGAAGACACCCTCATGGTGTTGGAAATGTGAAAGGATATGGAAAGGTGGTATGAGAAAGCACACCAAGCCATGGAAAGGATCGACTACATCAGTGCGGTTCAACATGGTCAAGATGCCAAAGAGCATGGCATCTGGGTATTAAGGGAAAGAAACATCGACCACATAAACAAGTTGGTCAAATATTGGGTAAAAATGTCTCAAGAACCTCATCAGGAAATCTAAGAGAAATGGGTCAAGTACAAAAAGAGTTGGACCAAGATCAACCGGGCAATGACATACATTGACCTCCCTAAATTCAACACACCCGATGACTTTATCAACTTGCGGGACATAGTCAAATTACATGTCAAACAAGACTCATCATGGCTTGCGGAGATAGCAAGGATGGTGAACATGGCACCAGGTCAAGTGCAGCAGTTCATGGAACACCCGATCAAATCTTGAACCATGTTGCAGCAGTTAAGTGCTAGAATAGTCAAGTATCAGGTACGGGCGGTAGAGATAAGATATATCCTTTCAGCCCCAATGGAACAACATATATTCCCATATGCCAACACATGCGAGGATCTCTTTGTCAAATGGTCGGAGTACGAGAAGAGTCATCCACTCAAGTGAGATCATTTGATGACTCTTAGAAGACTAAGAGATGAAAGCACCATGTGATGAGTTTTTGTTTTACTTAGCTGCACTTTTAATAGTTATTTTTAGTTAATAATATGTTATAAATAAGAGGATCGACCTGTTAGCAAGGGTTCGATGGTTGTTGCAAAGATCCTCATTTTTGGATTTGTAAAGAACTATTTTAGAGTTGCCTTAATTGAGAAGTCTTATTTATGACCAGAGACAAGTTTGTGTTTTTCATCAAAAGCGTGTGTGATTGGATCTGAAGAAGAATTATTTACGATTTTATCTCATGAATGGATTCAATAGCGAGTAAGAGCTTCTGAATCTGTTGATAAGTTATCTGATTCAATATTTGTATAGTTCTTGTCTTTAATGATGAAAAGTAAATTGTTGTGTTGATATGTGATTGATGATTGGAGTTAAGGAAACTCTTTTTCTTGCCATCGTTTATCACATGTATGTTTTCTTCCGATAATTGTATCTCGGTCAATAATTGGAACACTAGCAGGTTAATGTGTTAGTACTAGGCTTGTTGTAGGTGTAAGAATCATTGTCTGCATGCTAGAGTAAAAGGGTTATCCCTAGCTTAGCCTTATCCAGTAGTTAATATTTCCCACTTTGTTACCCAATTGGTTTATACCGACTTTTATCTTGTATTGATCCCACCTATAAGAGAAAATACAAAAAGAGAACGTTCGAGCTGAAGGAGGAGCTTTCACAAGAAAACGTAAAGCCCATCGATTAATTGGTTGGATCGCAAGATCTGAAGAACCATTCCACCATTAAACGTTGTAGAGTATAATTGGGCCTCAGTGGCGGGTTTGGTTTCTGTTGTTGAGTTAAAGGGACCTAGGACCCCTCAACATAACCATAGACTAGTGTCGCCTAGTTGGGATTGGAGTCATGTCATAATCAATATGATAATTATTACTCGTCTGATCTATATGTTATCTGTGCGGAAAGCCCATGTGATATTTAAATCCATATCTAATGATTAAATTCAGAAATAATACTTCCGTGAATCATTGTGCATTATTTCAATAAATTTATTAATAACAATGGGGAAATAATGTCCAGTATTGTGGTTGTAATTATTGTTACAAAATTCGATTAAGTTTGTGAATTTTATACCTTTTGTTTAAAATAGTGAAAAGTAGGATTTCGATATGAGTTCTTCAGATATTGAGGACAAGAGGTAAGATTCAAAGGTAGAATCTACCTAGGTTAAGCATGAGGAAGGATAACCTAGTACAAGACCGAGGTCTGTAGCACGAGTTTGTCGTAATGTCACTCACATCAAGCTGGATGAGGTTTCTAGTATGTTAAAGGATGTGATTTCGAAGCAAGAGTCTTTTGAGAACAAGATTGATATTTTGTTGCATCAAGTAGTGCATTTACGACATGATGTTCACCATCTAGGTATTGAGGGAAAAACACAAAGTGACCCCATTTACATGTCTAATTAAGCTGGGGGCATTATAATTACATTTTGAAAAGAAGTTGTATGAAGCTAGCCTTTAGTATGTACATCTATTTTCTAAAAGATTGTGTTTTAAAGCAGCATAACCCCTAAATTTTGGACATTTTATTTGAAATGATGTCGATATCATATTTATAAGATGGATTTTGTTTATGTTTATATGTGAACAATTTTATTTATAATAAATACAATGATCTTTATATATAAATGTTGTTGTTTTTTACTCACTATGTATTTGGATACAATTTCTTTGATTTATTTATGTAAATATTTTATTTCTTGGGATTACCTTTTGTCTTGTATTTCAATAATGAGTTTTAAGGATCATTATCAGAGAATATAATTAACATCTTGGATATAATGATATGGTTAAAAATATAGTCTGTCTTCAAATTTGAAATATATGCATGTGAAATCTGAACACATGAGTAAAATAATATAGAAGGATGATGAAATTATGATAGTTGGTTTCGTTCAAATATTTCTTGTAAAAAATGAG
>JZKD02S1901954.1:30964-44712 GCA_000966675.3 Picea glauca | reverse complement strand
TTGGCGCACATACATGAGGTGTATAGTTGATGATGTTGGTACATATTGATGAGTCATAGTTGATGAGTAGTTGACACATGATTGGTACATACTTCATACATGGTTGGATGCACTTCTTTATGGTACAATTTGGTGCATGGTTGATGCACTTTTTTATGGTACAGGTTGATGCATGGTTCAAATTTATTGGTACAAGTTTACAGCGGTATATCTCACAGTGATAATGTGACAGTGGTTCCATCATTCTAATTCTACTTCAGGGTGGCAGGATGGGGCAAGGATAGGTGGTTGTAGCCACCTTTTGGTTGTAGCCGGAGAACATAAGTGGTTGTAGCCTCCTTTTGGTTGTAGCCATAGAATTGGGGAATTGGAGCTTCCCTCGGGTTGTATCCTGAGAAACTAGGGGGTTGGAGCCTCCTTCCAGTTGCAGCTGGAAAACAAAGAAAGTTTGTGCTTCCAATGAATGTAATTCTTCAAGACATATAAGAAAAAGCATTATGTGGTTTTCTCCCGATTTGGGTTTCCATGTAAAACACTGGTGTACTGTGTATGTGTATGATTGTTCATTTGTTCATTGCTTATTTACTTTGCAGTTATTGGATAATAATGCTTCATTTATATAACACTTGGATTATATGGTTAAAAGGGATTAAATTGCTCTATTACTGATTCACCCCCCCTCTCAGTAATCCAACAAAGCTCGTAGATCCCTCTTTGGTAATAGAGAGACTTGAGAGAGAGATATCTCAGGTAGAGAGTCTTAGGAGACTTAGGAAATAGAATAGTTTTGGAGGAGAGCTTGAGAGAACTGGGACTCTGTTGCAGTCCAGTTTTTGTAAACATCTGTATAGACACACAGAGATAATAGAAAGGTAGTTTTTCCTGCATATGGTGTGTTTATGTATTTGTATTCACTATTATGCTTTTATATGTTTGAATGTATGAACTGGTGAATTATTGTATGAGTTTCAACTGTTTCTCGTTTTTGAGTTTTTGAGTGCAAGGAGTGCACACATTCCGCAAGGAGTGCGTTGAAAGAGGTGAGTTAACCTCAAGGAAAATCCCAGGAGAGATATCGTTGAAACTTCATCAGTAGAAATGCAAGGAGAGCACTGGAAGAACTCTTTGTTGAGTTCAGGGAGAACCAGAGTTACTGATAAATCTGTAAAGCTCTGCCAGGTGGGCATCGAGCGGGTGCAAGTGTGCACTAAGGGAAATTTGTGTGGAGTCTCAGGAATAAACAAAGTTACTAAATACTCTATAAGAAGCATCTCTGCAAGGTGTGCATTGAGCAAGGAGAACGCCAGGAGGGCGAGAAGAATTTCTTTCCAAGAAATCCTTCAGATCTGAGTTTGACGAAATCCCATAAATGCAAGGAGTGCGTGGGAGATCAAAAACCTTTGAAGGGGACAAGCTCATAAGAGATAACACAAAGAGTGTGTAGGGGACGTACTTACTCTAATCCCAAAAACTCAGAAGAGATAATTATTTCAGAAGCGCAAGCGAGACCCAAGATAGTTGGGTTCATGAGAGAAAGTTCAAAGGCCGAAAACCTTTGAAGACTGACGAAATATTCCAAGTCAGAAGAAATCAAAATCTCGGGAGGGGGAGCGATGACAACGTCTGATCGATTGTGGGGAGGATCCTGGACTATTAGATCAGCATCCAACGAACAAAATAACCGTAGAAAAGAAGAACAGATCCCATCCGTTGGATCGAAGAACAGAGGATCAACAATCGTTGGATCTGAATGGAGGTGCATGAGCTTTAACACTGTGCACACACACAAGAGAGAGGAATGGCTAAAAGTCCTAAAGTTGTTTGGGACCGGCCATCTTTTGGGAGGACACATGGTGGAAATCCATCAATTTTGGGGGGAAGACGCTCCAGGAGGAATGAGCGTACAGAAGGTTGAAACACCCATTGCTCGAAGAGTCGAAGAGCCGAGAGACATCGATCGGCCAAGGGACAATTGTCAACAGATCCCGAGCTCCGGGTAAGTTGTAGTGAGGTTTCAATTGAGAACTAAGATCACCGAAGCCTGAAGAGCCGAAGATAATTTGGATCATTAGATACATAAAGGGCATGTGTCGAAAGATCGTGAACTCCGGGTGAAGTCATTCCAGGAGAACGTGAAGGAAAAAGGTTTGACATCGATGAAACCCAAACAATCGAAGCGAATGATAGTCGTCGATTTGGAAGAGGACAGGTGTCACCAGATCGTGGACTTCGGAGGATTGCACTCCAGGGTTTTTGTGAAGTAGTGTTTCATAATATCCCGAAGCATCGAAGGTCGAAATGATTAAGGGTTGGTGATCCCAAAGGAAGAACGCGAGTCGTCGATCTGCGAAGGGACATGTGGAGGATGGGGATTCACTCTGTTAAACAACCATTGAACAGTCATTGGATCAAGAGAGGATAGGTGTCAGAAGATCCATCACTCCAGAAGATTTCACTTCAGAGGTTTGTGGTTGTTGATATTTGAAATCGTCGAAGGCTGAAGTCCCAGAAACGACGAGAGTCGTCGATGCGAAGGTGGACTCACGGTGTCAGATCTAGAACTCCGAAGGAAAGAAGAGGGGGAAAAGGTCCGAAGACCCAGAGGAGATCTCGATCATTGATCAAGAAGGGAATCTAAGGACCGTTGATTTGGTTTAGGAGGCCAAATTCCCGAAGTGAGAGCACAGTCGTTGATTGGGGAGCATACGTGTCAACAGATCTTCCACTCTGGAATATAACCAATCAACAGTGGCAAGGATTCAAGATTTGAGATTCCCGAAGGCTGGAATCGCAGAGGAGATCCTGGCTTAAGGTTCAGGGAGACAGGTGGCAGCAAATCTTCCACTCCGAAATATTTCCATACGAAGGAAGTGAAAGTTTGAGAATTGAAACTCCCGAAGGTCGGAAAGTCGAAATCAATGACAGTTGTTGATCTAGAGGGGAGTTACGTGGCGACATATTACGGTTTTCTAATATCATGCGTAGATGGTAGGAAAGAAGATTCGATAGCAGTCGTTTATCACATGCAGTTCCAAAGGAGCAGAGATCGACGAACGATAAGGATTTTGGAGCCAGAACTTGTGCGGAGGATAATTATTCTAGAGCGGGTCGCAATTGGAACCACGGTATTTGAAAATGGATGCGTGGCAGCATGAGGAAAATTGCGGGGAGAAAATCGGGTTGGTATAAAACCACCCTTGCTCGCGCCCACAATCGGATATTCCCACAAGGTCATATCCCTCGATCATATGTAGAAGGGCCTAGTGAAAAGGAGCTAGCACCCGCAAACTGAAGATCGCTAGAACACGCAGACAGAGGGTGCGGGTGTCAAAGGACCTGCGTCAAAAGGAGAAAAGGGGATTGTGCATATTTGACTTGGGTTTGATCAGGAGCCTAAAGAGTCAATCTGACTCAGTTGTAGAAAGATCCTAGAACGGGAGGTCGGCAAAACCCAAGGAGGGGAGGGGGGCTGCATAAGTCTTGATGTTGAATTATGCATAATCAAATACCTTTTTTCAGGTGTTCTTTTTAGTTGTCATTTCAATAACAATATTTAGACAATGTTGATAAACATGTAATCAAACATTGTTATGTTGTTCGGATATAACATTATAGGGATCAAACTTTCATGATATATCCTTTTTCAAGTGGTAGGATGTTAACAATTTTTTTATGTAATAAATGGTTAACCTACTTTTAATAAGGAAAGAGGAAGCTTTTGTAGGTAAGGAGAAAAAATATTTTTTTCTCTGAGACAAAATGCAATTGATTGGTCATTAATATTTGTCTACAATATTCTAAGGCAAACAATCTAAGAGGAATACAAATGGGTAATTGATAAGGTTCTAATTTGAATCCATAAATTATAATTACAACAAATTCCTTGAACTTGAAAAGGAACCAATCACCTACTCTCAAAGAAGGGTTCAATTATAACTTTTGTTGATAAGAAACTGACATTCTAGGAGGTTCATGTTCCATGAGAAGGTCATGTGTGTTAAATAGAAATTTATTGGAAAACTGTAGAAATCCATCTTTAGCTTCTGAGGTTGTTAAAATAGAACTCCATTTTGTGATAGGAAGTTCATCTCCAGCTTTATCTTTTTTAACAAATCAAAGACCTTTCTTTTCATAAAATTCTAACTGAGAAAATAACACTAAAAATAAAAGACAAGATTGATACCTAAATGATTTAAATCCTTTGAATGATGCTAATTGAAACTGAATAACATGATACAAAAAGCTTTCATAATCAAATTTAGTCCCCCTTTCATCATATGTAATTTCATCCATAATAACCAGAGTGACTTCATTAATTAAGGTATCATCAATATATCTTAGGATAGAAACTATGACTGACATCATAAGCCTGGACATTAGAGAAAAAACCTTGGCCTTAATCATAAACTTTTTGAAAGTGTATGAAGGATCAATGGTAACAAATTTTATAATTGTTTTCATTTTTTCCACTGACCAACCTTCAACCCTTTTTAACAGTCGAGCTCTAATATAGAAGAATTATCGAGAGGCAAATTCAATATTTTAGCTATATATTCTGGGGATATCGAACATACATTCCCTAGGTCATCGACTGAAATGATAAAATGAGTTTTTGCATTATAAATCTTTGTGAATGTATGAATGAGGTTAGGGTCGTTATAAACATGAGGGACAAGATTTTCAAACAGATTACTCTTACATAGACATGCACGTTCATAATTTTCTGAATGCCCTTGGTTAATAAGCTTTGTGATTTTAATGGAAGACTCAAAACTAATTTCGGTGTCATAAATATCAGCTAAGACATCACTAATCTCATGGTTATCTTCTCCTAATGATTCTTGGGGAATATTTTTTTTTCTCGCTGACATTATGCTCTTTCTTTCACAATATGAGCTTTAAAATCGAAAAATGCAAATTGGATTTCGATTTCTTATCTTTTTCTGGTATGAATGTCGAGCATCTAGCTTTTACTAGTATCAGAGCTCCTCTCACAGACTATCCCAAGTGAAAAATGACCTAACCCGCCACCCTTTATGTAATTAGTATTATTTCAACGACCAATGCATGTGAGGTTAATTGAATTTAAGGCACGAACGTGTGATCTTTCAATAAACTTATGTAATGAACCATAACTTCAACCATGAATGATAAGTGGAATCCACATGTGGTCACCTAATTAATTCAGATAGTACATAATCCCTTAAATTCTATGCATGTTTAGTCCCAAAAGAAAATTGAACAGTAAGATTAAACTCTTCCATAACCGGTAGATATTCGGATGTGCAAGTATTCGTTAACTGGTGGTTAAATTCAAGCCTAGATTTAATTAGGGTCATCAATATTAATGGTGTTAGAACCATCATATCTTTAGGGTATCAACTATTTGATTAAAGAATGGGTAAATTCACTTCCAAAAATGATTAAGAGTTGTCAATCGCATTAATTTTGGTTCGTTAGGTCTGTCGGGTATGAAATGTGTGATTAACATGATCGCAACTTTGTACACAAGAGCTAATAATGCTCATTTATTTCACACATTAAAGGATGAATAGATCTAAGTTCGGTCAACTTAGAAGATTATAATATTTAGTGTTTTTTTTTTTAACAAAGATTATATAATTGAATAGAACAAGTTAATAAAATGAACCGAACAAGATAACAACTAGAGAAAATATTGTCTTTCTTTCCTAAAGGAATTAATGATCAAATTTAGTTACAACATAATGAACCGTATTTATGAGTGTCCCATCCATTCGTTCAACTACACCATTCTGTTGAGGATTATATGGAATTGTAGTTTGATGCTTGATCCCATGTCAGGGAAGGATGATTTCAAATTCATTAGATGTACATTATTTTCCATTATCATCGCGAAGAGAGCTAATATGATACTGAGCTTCATTTTGAATCCATACATGAAAGTTTTTAAAAGTTTCAAAAGATTATGATTTATCTTTCAACAAGTACACCCAACGCATTCTTTTGTGATCATCAATAAAATACATGGTATATTTGTTTCCCTTTGCAGAAGGAACATGCATATGACTGCACAAATAAGAATGAATCAATTCAAATTTTCTACATGCTCTAGAAGTAGAATCATGAAATGGTTGTTTGCTATGCTTTCCAAGGATACAAACATCATATTGCTTCAATTTCCTAGGAATAGTAGGCAAACCAGAAACACCATTCTTTCTTAACAAATAGATGTTGTCATAATTAATATGGAAAAATATAGCATGCCACTAAAGACTAGATGGCATTGTACATTCATCGTGATGAGAGAGGTATGCAACATTTTTTGTATGGGAAGATGTCCCATTCAGCGTCAATAGTCTTCCATCTTCCATTATGGTCATAACAACCATGTTGTTGGAATCCTTCCATATTTAAACTTTTCCACTTAACATATGAATAGAGTGGCCTTGTTGTTGGATGTACACAAAGGATAACAAGTTTCTTTACAGCTCAGGAAGATAGAGCACATTATGCAGTAGAAAATCCAGGAATCCAGACAACTCTGGTGATGCCCATTCCAGAAGTTTTGAGACTTGACTTATTTACAAAATATATGATGCCATCTACATTTTCATTGACGTATTTGAAGAATTCTCTTCGGAATTTCATGTGGGAGGTTTCACCTATGTCAAGAAGCCATGCATATCTCCAAGGAGTATATGAATTGTTAAATAAATCTCTAGTTACTCCTATATTGCAAACGGAAACAATGTAATGAGTGGATTCAGGTGGATTACCTTTTGCTAGTTCTGAAGTTTTACCTTTGTCCTCTTTCTTTTTATGCATGTCTTCTTTGATATTCTCCCATGGAACTCTACAATCATCTGCTTCATGTGACCCATTCTTTTTGCAATGGGGACAATGAAGATTGGATCTATCACCTTGGTTGTGTCTACCCCCTGCCTCTAAAATCATTTCAACCATGTCCTCTTTTGTTTATTTCTCCTATGGAAGAATCGTGTGGTTTACTCTTCTCTTTCTGAGCAAGGCACATGGTCTCACCAGTTGAATGATCTAACTTCTTTCCAAATGATTTCTCACATTCTACAACTTTCTCCACCAACTTGGAAAATGTGATGGATTTCATTTGACCACTTTCTTGCAGCTATTCAAGGTAGTGAGAGTATTTAGGGTAGACAGACTTAATGAAGTTTGTGATAGGGATATCTATATTCATTTTAACGGCCTCAATGTCATGCTTTATGGCTTTGATTTTTGAAACTAAAACCATAGAGTCATCAGTATTCAACTCTAGGTTGAAGAGCTTCACCATTAGTTGTATGAGTTCCAGTTTAGAGTGTGTGTCATATAAGTCATTCAATATCTTCAAATCACCATAGGAGTCGTTAATGGAAGCAATATGACAACTCACCTCTTCACTTGTTGTCGCAAAGATCACAAGATATGAATTTTGGTTGTTTTCCTCCCATATGTCACGTTCTTTGTTTGATGTTGGAATGGTCAGTTTTTTACTCTTCAACTTTGCTTCTCAAGTAACATATTGAAAGCATGATTATGCTTTCTCTTTGGTGAATACTACTGCTTCACAAATGCCTTTCCATAGGTCGTTGAAGATTAATATTCTTTTGATGTTTTTGTACAATTCTCTATAGTTCTCTTTACCATTCAACACTACGTCGACAATGGAAATAAGAGAATTCATATTCTATAACCAGCAAGGTGGTCAAGCAAACCAAAGAGTTGTGATGCGTGGAGACATCGGTAATACAAAAATTTTGACCTTCCTCCCCCGAGAAAGAACATATCAATGCGTAGGTTGTTGCTTCATTGGTGATTTATGTACAATGTTGTAATGAAATGTGTGTCTAAATTTTGGCCTTGCTTCACTTCCGCTTACATATCGCCAACCAAAAACCACAAAGGAAGTGATAATTAAGAAAGTGGATATGTCGTGGATCTATGTGGAGGCAAGAGAAATTCTCTTCACATCGCCTGATTAAAATTCACACACACACACACACACACATATGCTCAAGTATGAGCTCAATGCAAGAAAATTCTTTGTAGTTCTCATGCCCAAGTCTGAGGTGGATTTAATGTGCGGTTACCAGGTTGGATAGTCGACAGGCGAAGGAAGTGTGGATTTGATGTATGGTTTTTATGTTTTAGGGTTTGCATGAGAGTAGTCGATTGGGCATGAAGAATGGAACTGGCGTAGGGTTTTCACGTGGGTCGGATAAGTTACTAGAATTTCATTCTCGACCAGCACGGGTTCAAAACCATTTCGAGGGGTGATACCATTTCGTTCTCCAACCAGCTAGGGTTTTTCTTATGAGGAATGCAACTGGTCCTCTAAGATACTACGCGTGAGAGTGGAATATGAAAGGCTGCAAGAGCGATAAACCAATGGTGGTTGGTTGAACAAGAATCAGGGTTACGAAAATCAAGGTTTTGCAGACTTTGTGGTTGGAGCGATAGAGGTATGATAAATTGAAATGTAAAGACAAAGGGAAAAGGGAAGAGAATCAACCAGAGAACTATAGGGAAAAGTGACATACATGAGAAAATTTATGCACAGTAGGGGGAAGAAAATTCCAAGAGAGATAATGGAGTTAACTTGCACTCTGATACCACTGTCGGGACAGGTATGGGCATAATTCGTAACTTCGATGTTGTAATTTTCATTAACATGAGTGATGCATAAAAACAATCAAAATGATTGTCGGTCTTCCCTAACGGTGACTCTTCTTATCACCTACGACTCTTCATATTTACATTAATATTACAATAACACAATCCCAAGGATTACGTTTCCACCAATTATTAAAGTGAATGTGCTTTTGTAATTAATGGATTTTAATTTAAGTCAAATTCCTAAGTATTTGGCATTAGTGAGTTAAATTAAATCCTAGTCATTAGATCATAAAGTGAAGGTGATATTTAGTCTCAGCCTTAGATCACTTTGGAGATCTAGGGTTTTGGATTTAGGGTAAACTCAGGATTATAAAAGGTATCCTATGTGAGAGGAGTACACACATACATAATGAGTGAGCGAGATCTTATTGATTGGGTGAAGAAGGACTTTCATCCAAGAATGTAGGGGCAGGGTCCGAAGAAAAGAGAAAAGGGGTAGAAAACAAGTAGCATCCAGGTGTGATAGGCTAGGCTATTTTTCTAATTTGTATTTTCCTTAGGTGGGTCACTATCCTAGGATGAGAGCCCATGATTTTATCTAACAAAATAAAAAAGGTATTGGTTTTCCCTTAGGGGTATTTTACCCAGAAATTACGTGTGTACTTTGTGTATGGTTTCCTTATTTTCTTATGTTGTAAAGTTTCATTAATAACTCAACTATGATTTTATTCAATAATTAAATTATTTGGAATTAACTATTGGGTGTTGGGTTAAGAGAAATTTAACACTATTTGGTATGAGGTAATTATGGGTTTCTTAAGTGGCTACACCTAGAAGTTTCCATGTCAATAGCATTACATTTAATGCACACATCTAATAACACTGCAATAAGAAATAGTTGTCTCATTGTTCTTGTCAACAAATAAAAAATATTAAAATGCATGAATTATACTATAAAAGACAAAATAGTTAACAAATGCTAAAAAAAAATTGAGAAATTCATTTTCACCTCATAACTTGAGAGAAACAAAACTTGCAACATGATTCAAATGTTTATAGTCATTTAATTACTGCTTGACACCTACAATGAAATATGAAAAAAATACAAGCTTATAGGAACAAACGCCTACAAATCCTTAATGTTCTAGCCTCTTAATTGAGCAATTTAGAAAGAGTACATTATTGGGGGAATAAGTCTATGATAGTTCACTACAAATTTCTAAACACCCTCTAAGCGAAGTCAATAATGAGCATATGGAGTCCAACTTTTTAAAATACGATTCACAAAATTTGTTGCATCTTTTTGGTTAGTCATTTCTATTTTGTTGGCATTTGAGATTTCATATTTATATATGGAGAAGTCTATGATAGTTCACTATAGAGTTCTAAACACCCTCTAAGCGAAGTCAATAATGAGCATATGGAGTCCAACTTTTTAAAATATGATTCAAAAACTTTGTTGCATATTTTTGGTTATTCATTTCTATTTTGTTGGCATTTGAGCTTTCATATTTAAATATGGAGAAAATTTTTCCATTGAGGGTAAATCAGAAGTTGTTGTAGTCCATGGTTCCTGTAGAATATATTTTGAGGGAAATTTGCTAAGAGATTTAACCATCACAATAAATGGTAATCCAATGCCAGCCCTAAACAATGAGCATTAAGCCACCAGAGATTATGAATGAGACCATTTTACTTAACAACAACACCCTTTGGGATCAGTTAATTGGAAGATCAACTTCAAGGAATTTGTATTTTCCCTATAAAATATTTTTGTACTAATTAAAATAAGAAGTCTTTATCTTGCATTGTAATTTCTCTTATTAATAGAAAAATTGAAACCATTTAGAATTGAAAAAAAAGGAAAAAGCAATGGCTTTAGAAACTAAATAGAATAAGGAACACTCTTTTAATTGAGAGAAGCTATGGCTTGCTAGAAGTTGTTAAAGGACTTAGTACTTGAAATTTCAGTGTTACCAAAATTAGTTTATCAATGTATTTTCCTTATCCATATTTCTATACTAGCCTTTGTTAGCTACTAGCATAGCAAGTGTTTTTGTAGAGTGAATAGTATTAGTGGAACATTTATAATAGTTGTTTGGTATATGACCACCAAATGCATGGCTATATTAAGTAGTGTGCCAATACTAGTTGACTAGATCTTTAAAACACAATCACTTTGGTTAAAACGCATCCAAGTTTAGTGTTAAGCCATTTGTCATGGTTAATGCCTATGCAATGCTAATATTTATAAATTTATATTATGGTTCTTGCGCAGTTGTATCAAGCAATAGGGGTGGGACAACACATGATATGTGTCCTTGGTTCAACAATATGAGTTGTTGCATATGCCCACATGTCTTGCATACCAAACATCAAAGTAGATAATTCGAGCTTGATGTTACCATGTGGTCTACTTCGTAGATATTGTATGGATGTGTTATTGTAAAGAGCACTAAGATGATTATAAGAAAACTTATGAACCTAATGAGGGCTCACTTATAGTTCATTAAAGGTGGTGGATTCTATCTCTTAAGCAATACCATTCTGTTAAGATTTTCATAAAGTAGAAAGATTAGCATTTCCATTGTTTTCATTTTAGAAAATAAAAAAGTGGGGTGCATTACACACTATGGTTAATACCACTCATAATATGAGTCAAAAAATTTAGGGCAATGTGATAGTAGATGAGACAACTTGGTGAGCTTGTCATTTTTTTAAAAGCTCAACCTCACATATAATTCTATGGGTTATGGATGTCAATTGGTCTAACTCGAGTGGTTGAGATAATGAATTGTTATCCTCCCCATCCAAGTTCATATCTCACTTGTGACATGTTTTCTCTTCATGATCCAACTGTTGATTGAGGCTCTTCATGAGACATGAGAAATATCTCATTCTTGCTTACATGCTAAAGGGTGGGGTGAGAAATTATAGGAAAAAAAATAAAATTCTATGAGTTATGTTGTTGAATCTTGTGCTTGTTTTAGTTGTAAAGAAACAAAATTGTTTTAGTGGTGCAACATAAACACAATAATGTTTCATCTTGAGAATACTTTAGTGGATTTTGGAAACACAAGTTTAGATCATTGAAGTCAAGGGGTGTGTTTCTAGAAGAATGGTTCCAAACAAGTACATAATTTAAAATGTATATATATTAGCGAGACTAATTGAAAAAATCTTAGAGAAAGCCTTGGCAGAAAAGATTGCCAGGAAGAATTTTGAAAAAGAGGAACGACTTATGTTGGATAGGGAAACATTATATTTTATGAAAAAGGGAAAGATTCTCCTAAACTTGCACACCATTTTAAAATAAGAGGCCTTAAAGATCAACCATGAAGGTTCCAGTGGCAACAAATATGGACTAGTTATTTGAGATTGATAATGCCTTACTTGGTTCTTTAAAATATGAGATCAATTTTGATTCATTGACTCCTAGAAAGATTCTAGCTTGCATCCTAAGTGGGAGAACACTTTTGGATAAATCCTAGCATATATGCATAATTCACTATAGATGTTGCATTGAAACTCTAAACTATACAAATAAAATAAGAATAAAACATTTACAATTAGTTAAATCCCTATAAAACATTTACAATTAGTTACAGCCTGAGTGGGCCTAATGGTTAAGAACATGTGTTTCCTCTTAAGAGGTCACAGGTTCAAATCCAAAGGGGGTTAGGGTATGTATACCTTCGTAGACTTTACCAGTCAAATTGCTAGGCGGAGGGGGGTCCCTTGTCCCACAAACAAGGGGGTCTCATACACCAATTTGGTGTGTTGGCTTGGTCGTGACCTTAAAAATAGATTATTATTACTATTATAATATGACATCTACTTACTTAGAAAGACCAAAAATAATAAAGGTTTGCATCCTTCTCTGTGGAGAATCACCTCCTTTGCCTCCGATCCTCAAGGTAGAGTTTCGTGTAGAAGAAGTGGCTATTTGGAAGTCATTATGCAAGAGGGAGAGGAAAACTTGCTTATGAATATTTGTAAGGCCAAGTCTAAGGGAGGCTCCAACCAAATTGGAACAAAGGAAGGTGCCAATAATTATGGTGTACTCAGTTATGCATAAAAAATGTTGCAATGCAATGTATTGGAGTGGTAGCTAGGGTGCTATATCATAGTCATAATTGAAGTGGATGTATGTCCACTGCCACTAGGAATAGTCTTCAATTACATTAATAAAATTTAGTGCCACAAAATATTTTCTTAAGCAAAGAAATAAAGACACTTGACAAATAACAGTGATAGTATGCATGGGAGTATTTCTTAATTCAAATGAAAATAGCAATAACAAACAATTAAAGTTTAATGTTTAGCTTGGATTTAAGATATGTGTCAATTCCTATTGATTCTAAATATATCGTTACTGAAGAAACAAAAAATTAATGCCACTATAAAGGAAATTAGAATTTAAAAAGTCCCAACATTTGCCTATGGGATTTGGCTATTTATTCCAACTTAGCCATTATTCAAACAAAGTAAAAATCGCACATCTATTTTTGTCACAATTAAAATGGAAGAATCAATTTGTGATCATTGCAAAATTACTAGAAAATACCAAATTATCTTATGATTAGATTTTCTCTTTTCATCTTTCAAAAATGTGTTACCTTATGCATTCCAAGAGGTCGTTTATTCAAAAAAATTCTACAATTGAATATCCTTCAATAATATTGGTTGATTGTGATTCAGATGTCAAAGTGTACTAACCAAAACAAGACCCCTACCCTAGATCGGTTATGTCATGCCTATTACCCCCCCATGCCTAGGGGTAACTAGAGGAGATAATGTCTTCAGGCCCACAATGGAATGATCTACACCATGATGATGATGATCAACATGTCCATTGATGGCAGCCCAACATCCCCCCTCATTTGCCTCCCAGTTGGATCAACCAAGGCTCATCGCATTCAAGCGACCCAGAGTATGGGAAATGATAAGCCATTGTCATCATGAGCTATGTTAGTCCTTCTTTCATCCAAAGTGGTGTACTTAATTTATCGGGCATGTGCGTGAATATACTTGGTTGAAGTCGGATAATGGATCATCAGTTTGGGAAATTGTGTTAGTTTCCTTGTTTCACCTTGGTTGTCATCTTTTTTGCCCTAGTCCCATGTTTTCAC
>JZKD02S1901954.1:11212-25631 GCA_000966675.3 Picea glauca | reverse complement strand
CCACGGTTTCAATTAGGTCGAAATGAGCCATAATTTTAACATTTAGAATTTTGTTTTCTTTAGTTAGCATCACTTTTTTATTTAGGTATTAATTTTAAGGTTTTTCTGAGCTACTATATGAGTTTTGAAGGTCGTGTTTGAAAAATGTTGTAATTTTGACCCCGTTTGAAAAAATGGTGCTACCGGTAGTACCACTTTTTGATTTGGGGGTTGATTATCATTGTTTTTATGCAAAAATATGGGGGTTTGAGGACAGAGTTCTCATTTTGAAGCCACAATTCTCGTTAAGTTGGTAATATTGTTAAGTATCATCATTACTATCAGCATCATCTGGTAGAAATCATCAAATATATATTGTCGTACTTGTTCTTGGTATTCTTCTATCATAGACAATATCACAATATCCATGAGCCTCATTTAGCTATATTGATGATCCATCTCTACCACCATGTGTCTAGCACCTTGGGTCATTCTTGTCCCATGACAAGAATCATGACCTCATCGGAGCCACATTCACCTCATAGTTGATCCTCTCATAGGATCACTTCGTGAATGTATTTAGCTCGATGCTATCGGACACATGTGTCTAGCACCTCAGTTCGTTCTTGTCCCATGAAAATAATTATGACCACATCGGAGCCACAACCACCTCATGGTGATCCTCTCATAGGATCACTCCGTGAATTCATTCAGCTCGATGCTATCAGACACATGGAATTGCACCTTGAGTCTTCAGTCCGTCAAAGACTACGTCGAGGCACATCTACTCCGAATGTAGATGTTCCCTATCTCCCCTATTCTGCAGCCTAGTTCCAGTGGAGATAGAGTTGGATCGATGCTTATCGGAGCTACTCACCTACTCGTGATTTAGCTACTCACCTACTCATGAGAGTTTCAAGGCTCGATGCAATTCACACACAGGAGATCTAGTAGCGACTCGAATCGTAAGTTCATCGAAGATTACATCTGGGCCTATTCCCACGTGATCAATTCCTTCTAATCAATGTTGGAATATCGTCATGATGTTGCAATCATCAATACTCCCCCGGGGAAACATTTGCATTCCTATCGAGATTGTCCCAGACAGAGGCTTAGTGCAAATGTCAGTTATATGCTCATATGTGGATAAGTGATGGAGCCTCATTGTTCCTTTCTGCACCATGTCTATGATGAAATCCTGCAAGATCCTTTGAAAATCCACCCTGCTTCATATCTTGCGTCAGTGGCTATGATATATGACCAAGTGCTACAAATGTTTGCTTCCCTACATGTCTGGAAATCCTGCTCGATCCCAAGTTGAAGTAGCACCCTAGATGCTAGATATGTCTTCTGCACTTCCAATCCAAAAACTGTATATCCCGGTAGCCATACTTCATCATCAGAGATCAATCATATCTATCTGTACAACATAGATACCTACATGTTGTGATGTAACCCAATAATACAATCATGGCTCAACCATATACTGGCACAAGGTGCTCTCTACAAAGAAAATGTGTATCCTGTCACACAACTTCCTCAGATGTGTCATCATAGGTGTGGCCATGGACTTCATGTCCATCATGATAAACCTCTTCAGTCTCCTCACTAGATATCTCATCTAGTGCTATCCATGCTACCAATCCCAATATATCCAGTCAAGATCTTTCATCTCAAACTCTGAAATCAACTCTCTATCTAAGAGAATCCTCAGACCACACCTACATCTGTTGCATGCCCCTTTGCATTCTGCAAAGTGTCACGAAACTATGTTGGCTTCTTCTTGATCACTGACTCCCTCTAAGTCTAACTCCCTCTCAGATTTATCTCTTATGACCTGCTCAAAACAAGAAACAAGAACAACAAAATCTCCATGGTATCCTCTATGGAAAATATCCATCCTAGAGTCTAGTTTAGTAACCAAGAACATCTCCTAAAGGAGATCAACTTCATATTGTAAACAATAAGCATTTACATAAGAAAAAGAATATCTCCTAGAGAGGAGATCAACAAGTGTATATCTAGTATTAAGGGGTTAGTAGAATGATCATAACTTCAATAGATCAAGATGCAACATAAGATCATAATAATGCCATAACAAATAGAGACATATCAATTTTTTAAATAATCAAACCTTGAGTCTTCATTGCTTGGACAAGGTATTTTGTACATCCCTTGCAAACACACTCATGCTTTGTTGGATGATATAACTTGAAAAGAATATACAAGTGCATACCTTTGAAATTTGTAGTATCGTTCAACTTGTCTTCTAATCTAAGAAGAGGTTAGAAACTGAATCAAAGAGATTTAATGATTAAAACAAGATAGAAACCCTGAAATTTCAACTTTGACCACAAAAATCAATTTTGACCAAAAGTCAACCTTTGATTTTTTACTTTGTCTTTGACCCAAAAACTTAAACTTGACGTTTTTTATGGTTGAGGGCACCAAAGGGTGCGCTAGGCTAGGGCGCACTAGAATACCCCAAAATTAGGTCCAATGCTTCACTAAAAGTGCCTAATAAATTTGGTTTAGGGTTTGCTGTAGCTACAAGCAAAAGTAGAAACCCTAGTTGCAACTGCAACTAGTGCTACAACGAGCTTGAAAATGAATTCTTGATCTACCTTCCAGTGGTTAGACTGGTCTGAAGGTAGTGTGGGCCCATAACTCGTTAGAATAATGTTGATGTGGTCATTTAACCATAGACAATGCTACACAATTGTCACCCAACCATAGGAATAAAACCACCCCTGAGCATCTTAACCTTCGACAGAAAGAATGATTCCAGGAAGCCACACCATAACCAACAAATAACCAAGAGAGCACACCTTCTCCAAGGGTAGCGCACAAGAGAAAGTACTAGAAAGGATGAAAAATAAAAAATTGTACAACTGCAACTGCTAATGCTCCTCCTCCAAACTTGTGCATTGTTTCTGGGTGACTGGGAGTGTGTGAATGAGTGAACAAATGAGCCAAGACGTCCTCTATTTATAGTGGTTCTGTCACATGTCTGGGTCGACTTGTCTTCCTGGAGGATAATATATTAATATTATATATTTTGTTGAGTCGACATGTCTTCTAGGGTTTCATACATTTGTTTAGGGTTTCTCTTGCTTCTGGAACATTCTATTATAGTCAAATCTTACATGTGGAAGTTAATACCTCGACCCACGACTACCATAATATCAACAAGATTTACTCTACGAAGAAAGTTTTCAACCACTGTTGTTCTTCGATTTTGATGAGGGTAAGGACATGATTTCCCTAGTTAGAATTTTTGTGACAATGCTTTCCAGCCTTATCCCTTTTCACCTTGCTTTCCTGCTATAGATGTGGTTGCTAATCCTCCTCATGATAGTCACTTACCTATAGGACAGATTTGTTTTCAACCTATGGTTTGATGTGGGGGTTTTCGGTTTCACACACATGACCAACAAGCATTGGGTTGGGAGAATTTTTTTTCTCTAGGCCTAGTTTGATCCCCTGCTTAGCTCTTTCTTCTTCCATGGGAAACCTTAGAGTTTTCCTTAGGTTCCTTCTCATTTCTTCTCGGTCTTCGAGTGTTGGCTTGGTAGATAAGGATGAGGATCTTCCTTTTCCTGATTCTTTCATCCTTCTTCTAGGATGGATAGGCCAGGGCTGTGGTGATACCTCTTTGCATGATTTTGTCCCTCCCTCTAGCCTCCATGAGTTGGATTTTATGATTAGTTATGATATAATTATTTCTCTAACTCATGTTCTTTTGTGCTCAATTTATCTTTATTCTGGTTTATGATGAAGCATAGGGTTAGATGTTCTAGTACAATGTTAGGATGGTTATATTGGTTATATGATTATACCTAGCATTTCAAATAACATAGATTAGAGTAGGTAGGTTAGGCATTTTCACTTTGCATTTCATTTATATATGTTGTATCATGCATTCATGCTATTGTAGTCTTGCATTTTCATGATGAATAAATATTAGGGAATTTCATTTTATCACTGGAAATTTTTCTTTACCATTTTGTAGCTAAGGAAAATTTTCTTTTAAGCATGGTTTTGGATTATCATCGATATTCGGTGGATAATATCCACTAGAATATACTTCTAAATTTTTTTGTTGGTTGAAGTGGGAATAGTATTGTAGTTCTTGGACAACCAGAGATGTTGAGGTTCTCATGCGCTCTGTGGTGAGCACATGTCCCCATGTTGGAGTCAAATGTTACCCCCCCCCACCTGCCTAGGGGTAACTGGAGGAGATCATGTCTCGAGGCCCACAATGGAGAACATAATATACACCATTATGATGATGATAAACATGTCCACAGATGGAAGTTGATGCAGGAGCATCGTAAGCAGCCAGCCAAGCGACCATGAAGGCGGAAGACAGCTGGGAAAAGCGCAGCACACGTTTTGCACATTTTGAAATATTTTTGAAAGATTAAGAAGCGGATATTAATGTAGTAGCTAGAAGTGTACTTGCATTTATATCTGGCTGTTGTAAACAGATCATGAGTGATTTTCTCTCATCTGTCAATATAAAAGGAATTTAAGCCCAGTTAATTAAAGCAGGTAGATTTGAGTTCATAGATTAGACAGTTTAGAAAGTAGGAGGGAAAAAAACGGATATAGACACCCTTGCCTTTGTATCATAGAAGTGGTTGTATCATTAGCATACAGAAGAAGAGAGTTGTAGTGGAGAGTTGTAGAGAAAATTCCATGTACAGGAGCTTTGAATTAATATATGAATCTTTGAATCGGATTCATGGTGTTATGATGTTTTTTGTTTATACATGGTGAATGGTATGCTTATGGTTGTTTTATTCTCTCTGGTATGCATTTTCTTTAATACTGTGTTGAATGTATGATTTCATGTTGAATGTTTGAACTCTGAGAGAAGAAAGAGAATGAGTTTCAATTGTTTCTCTTCCTAAGAGAGATTTCCTGCAAGGAGTGCAGTGCAATGTCCGCAAGGTGTGCGTTGACAAGGGTTCTGAGTTTATCTCGGAAAGCTCAGGAGAGATTTCGTTGTTCTCATTCCAGTAGAAGTGCAGGTGGAGCACAGAAGTCGTGCAAGGTGTGTGCAGGCTAGTTGAAGCCTTAGAATTTATCAACTAAGGTTAAAGATTGAAGGACTATTGTTGCAGAGAGTGCACAGGGTCAAAGAATCAAATACACAGAAGTATTTGAAAGAGTGTCGCAAGGAGTGCGTGCAGGAATCCTTTTGAGACTCAAATTTGCAAGTGAAAGCTCAGAAGGGTTAGTGCCTTTGAAGTGTTAAAAGGGAGACGGAGTGAAGTCACTTTGTAGAAGCCAAGTTCAGACGAGGAACACTGGTTCATTTCGCAGAAGTCTTCAAGGAAGGAATGAGCGGTTGAAATTCTCTGTGGAGAACTCACGAAGTCGCGAGGACCATGGGATTTAGCGAAGCTGCAAGGAGGTTAAGCGTTGGATGAATCCACCTTTCGGGAGGTAAGACTCAACATGGACCGTTGATCGTGATAGTGGAGCCATCAGGATCATTTCAGCAAATCGAAGTTTGTAAGTCCGGAGTGTAAGCCAAAATCCTTGGTCGCTCTAACTCCCAGATCGCGAAAAGAATTGTTAAGTGAAGAATTTTGGGATTTCGGTAATTCAGGATTTGGCATACTGGAAATCCTAATGACAAGGAGTCAGGGGCATTTGCATTGAAAAACCTCGGAGTTGCGAAACGCGAAATATTGTGAAGTGGTGTTTTGGGGTTCGGAAATTCAGGGATTGTGGTGACAATTGTTTTGGGGTCGAGAGTTTCGAACTCCTGGTACCCGGAAGCTCGAAATAACGAACAGCATTCGAAGGCTTCTTCAAGTCCCGAAAGACAGAAAGCTTGTGCGACAGGTGGAAAGAGTCCACGATAGAGACAGAGGACAATGGAGTGGATAGGTGGCATGTCCTCGTCAGATAGGTGGAGCCCAACCTTGTTGACCATTTCGGGGTTTTGGAGGTTGAAGGGTTGGGAGTCTTGCATCCGGATTCGCGAAATCGCGAAGTCTGAAACTCCGAATCAACGAAAACTCCCATTGAGGAGCCAGCCTTTGCTGAATGCATCGGGGTTCGGCATTTTGGTATTTTCAAAGACAAGAGGTCGGGGTTCTTTGTTCCAGAATTCCTGAAATCGTGAAACGTGATACAGTTGTGGAGGAGGACGCAGCCAAAGATTTCAGCGTTTCGGCATTTTGGGTTTCGGTGGATTGAAGAGATGGAAACTCGACAAAAGGAATCGTGAAATCGTGAAACCCGAAGTCCCGATTCGGCGAAGGGCGCGATGTTATTTTGGTCAGGAGATTAGGGTGATGCCTTGTGTTTAATCACACGGGGTATATTCATACGGACCTGTGGATACACTGTCGTGTGTGTGAGGGATTCCCTGTGGGGAAAATCAAGGAGTCAATCAGACTCAGGAGGGCAGATTTAGAACGATCCTGAGCGGATCTCGTCCCGAGGGTTGGGGGTCTACGTCAAGTGGTATCAGAGCTTGACTCTGCTTGTATATTGCAGACAAAGGAAGCAGGAGGAAGAAGAGTACTCGAATACGCGTAAAGTGGTATTAGAGCTCAAAACAAGTTCTTTGCTTTCTGTAGCAGAGAAAAGAGGAACATTTTACAGCCATATCGCCGAGAAGAAGAGATAGGCCAATGCTAATGCCTAATCCAGCAGTGGAAAGAGAAACACATGAGCTACGTGCCAGGCTTGATGCCATGGAGACAACACAGAGGTGCACAGTTGACGCTGGGGATATCAGCGAGGCTGACAGTGAAAATGAAGCTGGAAACGAAGGAGAGGAAGTTGCAGTCGAAGATGCTGCGGATGAACGCCTATTCAGGGTTGTTGCAAGGATAGGTGCCAGAGAAAATATGGAGATTCCAATGTATGAGGGAAACTTAGATGTTGAAGATCTTCTAGACTGGATTAGAGCTCTAGATAAATACTTCGATTATGAGGATGTTGAGGAAGACAAGAAGGTCAAACATGTCATTACTAGACTTAAAGGGCATGCAGCACTATGGTGGAATGAACTGCAGGCTGACAGACGCTACAAGGGAAAGCATAAAATCAAAAGCTGGGATAGAATGGTTGCAAAGATGAAAGCCAAATTTATACCCAAGGATTATCAAATCACTTTGTTTCGAAGGATGCAGAATTTGAGACAGAAGTTGATGTCAGTGAAAGAATACATTGAAGAGTTCTACAAGATAAACATCAGAGCAGGTCATCGGGAAAGTGATGATGAAAAGGTTTTCAGATACATGAATGGTCTGCGGTATGACATTCAAGATGAGATGAGAATGATAACCCTTCAAATTGTGGAAGATGTTTATCAGATGGATCTGAAAGCTGAAGAGAATATTAGCCGAAAGCAAGGTCAAAGAGGCCGAGTAGAAGTCAAGCCAGAGGCAAAACAATTGCCCAAGATAGGACTCAGAAACCTAAAGAAGAAGGGAAGAAACCTCAAACTCAACATGAGAGAGGCGGAAGTTCACAGAGAGGGAAGTATGATGATATAAATACTTTTCCTCGAGCTAGAGGAAGAGGAAGAGGCAGAGGCAGAGGCGGTGAAGTAAAATGCTTTGTCTGTGGAAAGATCGGACATAAATCTTATGAGTGTCCAGATAATAAGAAAGAAGGTGATGAAACTCACATTGCCGAAGCTCAAGGACGGAATGTGGAGACAGAAGATGTTGATGGTGGAAGATCCTTAATGATGAAGAAAGTTCTCTTGAAGCCAGAGAAGGAGGCAAAGAACCCAGCCCAAAGAAACAGTATGTTTCGGACTGCTTGCAAAACCAAAGACAGGGTATTCAAAGTCATAGTGGACAGCGGTAGCATAGACAATCTCGTATCTACAGAGATGGTAGAAAAGTTGGAGCTAGAGATTATTGTACATCCAAGCCCATACTGAGTTTCGTGGCTACAAATAGGACATCAGGTAAATTTCACTAAACAGTGTTTAGTTGAATTTAAAATAGGAGGATATAAGGATGAAATATTATGTGATGTCATTCCCATGGATGTTTGTCATCTATTGTTGGGTAGACCGTGGAAATATGATAGGAATGTGATTCATGATGGGAGAAAAAACACGTACACCTTGGAGAAGAATGATAAGACTCACATGTTGTTGTCGATTAAGGATAAAGAAGCGAAAAATAGAGATGAGTAACACTGTACTTCTCATGAGTGGGAAGGAAATTTTTAATGAGGTTAAGAAGAAGGAAGATACACAATTTATTGTGGTCAGAAATCCCAAAATTGTTTTGACTAGTACGATAATAGATGATCTACCAGAAGAAATCCAGGAATTGTTGGAAGAGTTTGTTGATATAGTAGTGGAAGAACTACCTTGTTCGTTGCCACCAATCAGAAGTATAAGCCATCACATCGATCTTATACCTGGAGCCAGTTTACCAAACAAATCCGTGTATAGATTGACGCCGCAGGAAAATGAAGAAGTCAAGAGACAAGTACAGGACTTAATGGATAAATGATTGATTAGAGAAAGCTTGAGTCCATGTGATGTTTCGACAGTACTCAACCCAAAGAAAGATGGAGGCTGGAGGATGTGTACAGACTCAAGGGAAATCAATAAGATTACCATTAGATACAGATTTCCATTGCCAAGGATGGATGACTTGATGGATTTCTTGAGTGGAGCAAGATTTTTTTCAAAGATTGATTTGAAAAGTGGATATCATCAAATTTGCATGAGAGAAGGTGATGAATGGAAGACAGCATTCAAAATGAATGAGGGGATGTGTGAATGGCTTGTCATGCTATTTGGTTTAACAAATGCACCCAGTACTTTCATGAGGTTGATGAATGAAGTCCTGAAGGATTTCATTGGGAAATTTGTCATCGTATATCTTGACGATATATTGATTTTCAGCAAGACAGAAGCAGAGCATTTAAAGCATTTAGTTGAAGTAATGAAGAGGTTACAACAAGAGAAATTGTTGATTAATGTGAAGAAATCATCATTTATGAGGACATAACTCATTTATTTGGGTTTTGTTATCTCTGCAAATGAGCTGAAGATGGACCCGGAAAAGGTAAATGCTATTAAGAGTTGGCCATCGTCGAAGAGTGTGTTTTAAGTTCAAAGCTTCCATGGTTTGGCAAGTTTCTACAGGAAATTCATCCTAAACTTCAATGGAATTAGCGCACCAATGATGGATACGATGAAGAAAAGACACAAATATTTTCACTGGATAGAAGAAGCAGAGAAGAGTTTCAATCTGTTGAAGAAGAAGATCACGGAGCAACCAATTCTGGTTTTGTTGGATTTTAGCAAGACATTTCAGGTTAGGTGTGATGCGAGTGGATTTTCAATTCGAGCGGTCTTGAGCCAAGACGATAGGTCGATCACATACTTCAGTGAAAAACTGAATGAAGCGAAGATCAAGTACTCAACATATGACAAAGAATTTTATGCAGTCATACAAGCACTGAAGAAGTGGAGACATTATTTGGTTCCTAAAGAGTTTGTTTTGTACAGTGATAATTATGCTTTACAATTTGTGACTCAACGGGAGAAGTTGAACCAAAAACATGCTAAATGGGTTGAATTCATGTAGAATTTTACTTTTGTGACTAAGCATATTTTTGGAACTGCTAACAAAGTTGTTGATGCTTTGAGCAGGAAATGTTTGTTGATGCAGGAATTTAGAGTCAAAACTTTGGGTTTTGATGACCTCAGAGAAATGTACAGGGATGACCCAGATTTTAAGAAAGCGTATGAGGCGTCTGAGAATCCAATTCTCATGGACAGAAACCAATGGACCGAATATATGATCCAAGATGGATTGTTATTCAGAGGCAATCAGCTATGTATTCCAAAATTCTCCATGAGGGAGAATTTGCTTAAGGAAAAACACAGTGGAGGATTGGTCGAACACTTCGTTCATGATAAGACGTTCTCAAAGTTGAATGGCTCATATTTTTGGCTAGGGATGAGAACAGATGTCAAGAAATTTGTGGACAGGTGCAGAATTTGTCAGCACACGAAAAGGAAAAGGCAGAATACAGGGTTATATCATCCATTACCCATACCATAAAGGTTGTGGGACGTACTGAGCATAGATTTTATATTGGGACTACTAAGAACGCAAAGAGGCTATGATTCGATATTTGTGGTAGTAGACAGATTTTCCAAGATGGCACATTTCATACCATGCCAGAAAACCAGCGACGCAACTCATATTGCGAACCTGTTTTTCAAGGAAGTCATCAGACTTCACGGCTTGCCAAGGAGTATCGTTTCTGATCAAGATACCAAGTTCATAGGGAATTTCTGGAGGACCTTATGGAAAAAGTTGGGAACAAGTTTGTCTTTTAGCTCAGCATATCATCCTCAGACGGATGGGCAGGCAGAAGTTGTGAATAGAAGCTTGGGGGATTTGTTGAGGAGCCTAGTGATTGAACATCACAGTCAGTGGGATCACATTTTTCCACAGGCGGAATTTTCTTACAATGATTCACTCAATAGAAGCACAGGGCAGAGTCCATTCCAAATTGTATATGGAATGCAACGAAGGGGAGTTTATGAATTAAAAGATTCAGAACAAAATGAATTCAAGAGTGCTAGTGCAGAGGACTTTGCAGAGGGAATGAAGGAGCTTCACAGCCGAGTCAAAGAGCAATTGCAGAGTTCAAGTCAAGAATACAAGCGGAGAGCAGATCAACACAGGCGAGAACTTCAATTTGAAGTTGGTGATCTGATTCTTGCACATCTGAGGAAGGAAAGGTTCCCAAGGGGAACATATAACAAACTAAAGATGAAAAATATTGGACTGTGCAAGGTCATAAGGAAATTTGGGGCAAACGCATATGAGATTGAATTACCCGATGGGATCAAAATTTCACTGATATTCAATGTTGTGGATTTGTACCCTTACAGAGCTGGAGAAATATGAGCAGAGGAGGAACAGAAAGAAGTTCAATGGACAAAACAAATGCCTGTAGCTGAAAAGCCACAGATGGAAAGTATAATTGACAAGAGAGTCAGTAGGAAGACCAAGAGGAAAGAGTATTTTGAATACTTGGTCAAGTGGAAAGGACATCCAGTTGAAGATGCCAGTTGGGAAGATGAAGCAGAAATTCAGAAGCATGGACAGACCGTGCAAGAGCTCATGAACATGAGTTCATGAAAATTTTCAAGCGAGGGAGTATGATGCAGGAGCATCGTAAGCAGCCAGCCAAGAGATCATGAAGGCGGAAGACAGCTGGGAAAAGCGCAGCACACGTTTTGCACATTTTGAAATATTTTTGAAAGATTAAAAAGCAGATATTAATGTAGTAGCTAGAAGTGTACTTGAATTTATATATGGTTGTTGTAAACAGATCATGAGCGATTTGCTCTCATCTGTCAATATAAAAGGCATTTAAGCCTAGTTAATGAAAGTAGGTAGATTTGAGTTCATAGATTAGATAGTTTAGAAAGTAGGAGGGAAAAAAACGGATATAGACACCCTCGCCTTTGTATCATAGAAGTGGTTGTATCATTAGCATATAGAAGAAGAGAGTTGTAGTGGAGAGTTGTAGAGAAAAGTCCATGTACAGGAGCTTTGAATTAATATATGAAGCTTTGAATCAGATTCGTGGTGTTATGATGTTTTCTGTTTATACATGGTGAATGGTATGCTTATGGTTTTTTTATTCTCTCTGTTATGCATTTGCTTTAATACTGTGTTGAATGTATGATTTCATGTTGAATGTTTGAACTCAGAGAGAAGAAAGAGAATGAGTTTCAATTGTTTCTCTTCCTGAGAGAGAGTTCCTGCAAGGAGTGTAGTGCAACGTCCGCAAGGTGTGCGTTGACAAGGGTTCTGAGTTTATCTCAGAAAGCTCAGGAGAGATTTCGTTGTTCTCATTCCAACAGAAGTGAAGGTGGAGCATAGAAGTCGTGCAAGGTGTGTGCAAGCTAGTTGAAGCCTTAAAATTTATCAACTAAGGTTAAAGATTGAAGGACTGTTGTTGCAAAGAGTGCACAGAGTCGAAGAATCAAATACACAGAAGTATTTGAAACAGTGTCGCAAGGAGTGCGTGCAGGAGTCCTTTTGAGACTCAAGTTTGCAAGTGAAAGCTCAAGAGGGTTAGTTCCTTTGAAGTGTTAAAAGGGAGACAAAGCGAAGTCGCTTTGCAAAAGCCAAGTTCAGATGAGGAACACTGGTTCATTTCGCAGAAGTCTTCAAGGAATGAACGAGCGGTTGAAATTCTCTGTGGAGAACTCGCGAAGTCGCGAGGACCGTGGGATTCAGCGAAGCTGCAAGGAGGTTAAGCGTTGGATGAATCCACCCTTTGGGAGGTAAGACTCAACATGGACCGTTGATCGTGATAGTGGAGCCGTCAAGATCATTTCGACAAATCGGAGTTTGTAAGTCCGGAGTGTAAGCCAAAATCCTTGGTCGCTCTAACTCCCGGATCGCGAAAAGAATTGTTAAGTGAAGAATTTTGGGATTTCGGTAATTCGAGATTCGGAATACTGGAAATCCTGATGACAAGGAGCCAGGGGCCTTTGCATTGAAAAACCTCAGAATTGCGAAACGCGAAATATTGTGAAGTGGTGTTTCGGCATTTCAGTGTTTCAGGGTTCGAAAATTCGGGGATTGTGGTGACAAGTGTTTTGGGGTCGAGAGTTTCGAACTCCTGGTACCCGGAAGCCCGAAATAACGAACGGCAGTCGAAGGCTTCTTCAAGTCCCGAAAGCCGAAAATCTTGTGCGACGGGTGGCAAGAGTCCACGACAGAGACAAAGGACAGTGGAGTGGATAGGTGGCGTGTCCTCATCATATAGGTGGAGCCCAACCTTGTTGACCGTTTCGAGGTTTTGGAGGTTGAAGGGTCGGGAGTCTTGCATCGGGATTCGCAAAATCCAAAACTATGAATCAACAAAAAGTCCCGTTGAGGAGCCAGCCTTTGCTGAATGCATCGGGGTTCGGCATTTCGGTATTTTCAAAGACAAGAGGTAGGGGTTCTTTGTTCCAGAATTCCCGAAGTCGCGAAACATGATACATTTGTGGAGGAGGACGCGGCCAAAGATTTTAGCATTTTTCCATTTTGGGTTTCGGTGGATTGAAGAGCTAGAAACTCGACAACAGGAATCGCGAAATCGCGAAACCCGAAGTCCCGATTCGGCAAAGGGCGCAATCTTATTGTGGTCAGGAGATCAGGGTGATACCTTGTGTTTAATCACACGATGTATATTCATAAGGACCTGTGGATACACCGTCGTGTGTGTGAGGGATTCCCTGTGGGGAAAATCAAGGAGTCAATCAGACTCAGGAGGGCAAATTTAGAACGATCCTGAGTGGATCTCGGCCCAAGGGTCGGGGGTCTACGTCAGAAGCCCAACAACCCCCCTCATTTTCCTCCCAGATGGATCAACCAAGGCTCATCACATTCAAGCAACCTAGAGTATGAGAGACGGTAAGCCATTGTCACCATGAGGTATGTTAGTCATTCTTTCATGCAAACTGTTGTGCTTAATTTATTGGGAATGTGGGTGAAGATCCTTGGTTGAAGTCAGATAATGGATCATTGGTTTGGGAAATTGTGTCAGTGGCCTTGTTTCACCTTGGTGGTCAACTTTTGTGCCCTAGTCCCATGTTGTCAGCGCCCAGGGAAAAGGGGTGATATTGGGGGGGCCTCCCAAGGGTAGCATTCTTCTCCTGGCCATACTTAACACTTTCCATCTTAAAGCCTTTCACATGTCCTAAACTTCGACTATGGCCCACTGTCATTCGAAGAAGGGCCCGAAGGCCCAGAGGTTTTTTTGCAATCACTCTAAAAGAATAATAAAATGATTCTAAAGAGAAAGTGAACATAGCAAATAAGGACCACCAAAAGCCAGTCCAACTTGAGCTCTACTCATTCAATGTTCACCCTGATCCCAAAATAATAATGCTAAATCTTGGAAACGTGTAAAGGGGATCCTCGAATTTACAAATTATAAATGGAAGCATGGATTGGAAAGATGGCTAATAAAGAGGTTTGGAAAAAACATAGTTACAGACTTAACGAGAACTCTGACCTCAAAATGAGAACTCTAGCCCTTAAAACCCATATTTTTTGCGTAAAAAACATGAAAATCAACTCCCAAATCAAAAAGTGGTGCTACCGGTAGCACCATTTTTTTAAACGTGGTCAAAATTACAACATTTTTCGAACATGACCTTTGAAACTCAGACAGTAGCTCAGAAAAACCTTAAAATCAACACCTATATCAAAAAGTTATGCTACGTAAAAAAGTTGGTTTTTCCTAAACATGAAAATCATAGTTATTTGCAACCTAATTGAAATTGTGATATTGACAAAAAAACCTATGTAAATAAACAAACCCAAAATTGGACTCCAAATGGTCCCTTCAAAATTTATTTACAAATTTTATTTTTTATTTTTTTAATTTACATTAAAAAACAAATAAA
>JZKD02S1901954.1:0-10245 GCA_000966675.3 Picea glauca | reverse complement strand
CAATTTTTTCCATGTATTGAAGTAAAGGTAAACAATGTGTTAAGAATGGTGTTTTCCACTATATTTTAAAAGTATGGAACAATAAATTAATTAAGAAGACACAATTATATGAAAAGTCGTAACTTTAAAAAAGTAAATGGTAAAATAAAAAATTAAGATTGAAAGAAGCATGGGAAAATGACTAAAAAACACCATTGAATAAAAAATAAATAAATAAATAAATGAAAAAAAATGAAAATAGATGAAAAATAAGCATTTAAAAAAAAAAGTGTAAACATTGTGGATTGAAAATTTTAAAATATCGAAAAACCACCTAAAAAGGGAGAGGGGTGTTATCAGTAGCACCATTTTTAAAAACGGGGTAAAAAATTGGACCCCCAAAAAAATGAGAACTTTGTAGAGTTATCGTTAGTTGGTAACTATGTTAAAAAGGAGGCACACAAATATTGAGTAACTCACGAGAAAGTGCACCCTCCACAAAGGCACTCATAGAAATGGAATCATAACACCATAAACCATGAAGTAAGCCCTAAACCGTATCATTTTCACACTTACTCTTGGTGGGTTTTTACTTTCTCTTCTCACTCTTGGAACCTATCCCTCTACCTAGGTTATTTGTTTCCTGTCTAGGTGGGACACCTAATAAAGTTGGATGAAGACCCTCCCATACCTTAAACTTGGTACTCACATGGGGTCCTGGCCAGTGTGGTGCTTGAAGTGGATATTGGGGTGAATCATTTTACATGGATTATGTCTTAATTTGCAGCTTACTTTACACATTTCAAGGACTAATATTTCTTATGAATTTTGGTTTACCTTGTCTTATATTCTACTTTGTTTTTAATGGCCCTGACATGGTTCTTTGAGGGATGTCTTGGGTTGTGCCCAAGATGTTGTGCCTTTATTATAGGACCTTGGCATGTGTGATAGAGAGTAGTGAGTCATCCAGTGACTCAACACCCTTAGACAACGGCTCTCACGTTCTCGAGACCTGGGAAAATGGACAAATGGGCTTGGTTTGAGCAGTAATGGTCTTTATGCCATTCATATGGGATGGAAGCCCACATGTTGGGCATAGCACCTCAGAGCTATTTTGCATAGAAGATGGAGGACGTTGCCTTTGGAGGCACCTTGATAGCACTTGGGGATGAGATTGCACTCTTCTTGCACTTGGACGTGGCCTTTGGAGGCCTTTGACGTTACCATCTAGCCCTTGATGTTACCATTTGGGCTAGGGTTTGATGGATGGTGTGGTTCTTGATGAATTGCATTTCTTGGGGGTGAAAGCATCCCTCATTTCACACTATTTCACCTTGGAGGATGCCACATGGCCTTTGAAGGCCCAACGTTTCACCTTGAGAGTATGACGTCGTCCCCTTTTGATCTTGACATCACACACTTTGAGCATGACGTCACCCTTTTTAGGGTTTTATTTGATGTATATTTTATTTTGGCATTATGTAGAGGCAAATTGAGGGGTCGACTCTCTTTCTATTTTGTAGTTGACAAATTATGTGGGAAAATGGTTTAGGGTTTCCTCATATAGAAAGGAAAACCCTCATTTCATTTTTATGATCATCACTTCTCACCTTTGCAAGAGAATATGTCTAAAATTTTCACTTTATTTGGGTTATCTAGCTCTTCTACTTATGTGCTATGCTTGGAGGATCAAGTTGTTTGTTGATTTTTGAAAAGGAATTTCTACAATTAGGGTTTTGTCTCATGGTATCTTGGCTAAAGTAGGTGATTTTTCTGCAATTTGTCTTTATGTTGTTATATTTCATGGTGAATCTTGTTACTTTATGCTAGACCTCTTGCTTGGTAAAACCCTAAGAGAGGAGCATAAGTGTTTCCTCCTCTCACAAAGTTATTCTTATTCAAAATTTGTAAAGCTTCATTGCTAGGGTTAGTATCCTAAAGCCCTAAAGTGTTAGCACTTTAGGATTTTAGCCCTAGACATTTGATTTTGACCTGGTTGAAGTATTAAGAAGGGAGAAAATATTGTTAGAGCACAACCGTTCTTGCACTCTAACAATCCTTCTCCTTAAGGTTTGTAACATCCCAATTGATTTTATTGATCATAGTTGTTAAGTTAAATTTAATTAAATACAATGAATCTTTTACTATTTTATGATATTATGGTAGGTGAAGGAATTAATGAGGGGATAAGGCAGTTGGGGAATTGAATGAGGGAGAGGGATTCGAGAGAGGGGGTTAAGGAAGAGGGGAGATGACTTGGAAGGGAGTCTTCTTTTCTTCGAGTGAAATTCTGGAAGGGGGAGAGGAAGAGGAGGAAATTGGAAAGAAATATTGTTTGGGGGAACTTTTACAGGGGCACTATTGTTGCTGGGAACTTTGGACTCAGGGGCTAGGAAAATGCAAGGATTCCTGGAGCTAGGGAGTTGGAGAGGTTGTTCCTAGTTGGATGGGAGGTAAATATTCAGTTTCAGCCAAACAATTAGGCAAGCACTTTCAACAAGCAATTTCAGCAGAACGACCTTCTTCTTCAAGAGGTAAATTCTGAAATTATCATTTTGTACTAAATTTCAAGTTATAACAGTTATAGATATACTATATGATGTCTTAGATTTTGTTCTTAAATCTTGCAACCAGAATGGAAGAAATCCCCTATCATGGTTAAACAAAAATATAGATTTACTCTAGTTTTAAAGCCATTATGGTTGTTACAAGGTTTAAACCCTAAGGCCCTAATGTGCTAGCACATTAGAGTTTAATCCCTACCTCTTAGTCTCTACTAGTTTGATCTGCAAGTATTGTTGCATTTGTTGTTATAAAAACTCCATATCCCTTAAAGGCACTGATATTTAAGCTCTCTCATGGCGAATTGATCAACAAACACTCTCTTTCAAGTCTCAAACTCTACTAACTTTATCAACACTAACACTTGCAAACTTGCTAAAAAACTTCTTGTTACAAAAGTTTGCTACAACCATTTGTTAATACTCTTATTCGTTGCATACACTCTTGTAAAGGTGGTATAACATATTCAAAAATTGCACTTAACAATTGGGTATTGCTCTAATGGATTTATGCTAAGTTTTCCTTGTCAATTGTTGCATTTCTGATTAATAATTGTTGTTGTTGTTAAAATTTATTCATTGTTGTTATACTATTGTTCATTGTTGCAAATTCATAACAGCCATAGCAATTGTTCATGTATAGTGTCCTTGAGAGGTGTTAATTGCATGTTTGAATTTAGAAATCATTACATATATGCTATAAAGTGTTCTTGTTTTGGGCAGGTACTCAAACAACTTCATATCTATTCTACTACCTTGACCTAAACCAATCTTTAGGTGATCAAGAGAGGGGGCAATGGGCTTGGCTATTATACTTGCTACTTTGATCCCTTGAGGTCACTAGGGAAACCTCTCTTGTGGTGGACCTCTTCCATCACTAAAACGGGGGAATTTCTTACTAAGGTGATAGTGGTAGGATCTTCCATAGTTGCGCAAGATTTAGGGGACTTGTGTTGGGCTTTGCACAAGTACAAATCATGTGATAACAATGCCCAAGCATGATTATCTTCTTTATATACTAATTCTCACTTATTCTTCATGTGGGCTAGAGGGATCACATTGGGTCATAACTAATTGATGATCCCTTCGTAGTGTGTTTGAATATCTTTTAATAAATAAGAGCAATGGAACACAATACAATCTGAACTGAAACAAAATCCTCAAATTTCTAGTCTTTTAGAAGGGAGCATTATCATTGGAGAATCACAAGATCAATGAGATTACTACTATAAATTTCAAGTAACTTTGAGGCATAAGCACTATAGTGAGTGTACTTTGGAGGAACCTTGGCCCGCTTAAAGTAAATGCAAAAGTGAGACTAAGATGACACTTGGAAGGTTGTGTTGGTTGTGGAGCATGATTATCTTCCTGATTCAGAGGTTTGTTTCAACCGTGTTTGGATCTCATTTCCTGACAGGAGGGTGTGGGGGGGCTTGCCCTCCCACTATTGTCATTAGGGGGGTCCAAGGGGGTGGATTCAAGGGTAACGCCCCGAAGCAAAATTTTGGAAAAAATTGTCTTGTAAAATGTTGTAATTGCGTAGTCAATTTGAACCGTTCATTATAAGGTCACAGATCTGACGGTGGAAGTTATGTTAGAGATTTTTTTCCCTAGAAGGCAACCCTCTTTTATGTACGAGGGAATTGTATTGCGGCTATGTGTGATAGCAAATATTGTATTTTGAAATAAGAGACTGTGAGAGAAAGAAGAAGAAGTTACAACATGTGTTGTAGGTTGTATCCCTTCATTTGTAGGTTTGTTGTAGGTTGTCTCTGGTGGACATAGTTCACACTAGGTGAACCACGTATATATGTGTCTCTATTGTATTGTGTATCTTCTGTGTTTTATTTCCACATTTGTTTTATTTTATTGCTCCGCAATCCTATTTTTTTCCAATAGGTTGCACTTATTAACTTCAACATTGTGGCAAGGCTTGACTCTACACTCCAATCTAAAACAAGAGCCTAGAATATTTCAAAAGAAACTTTGCAAGAAGCCTTGCAATATGAATGAGAAGGTCCATGTTCTTCTTTTGAAGCTTTAACTAGGGTAAAAGATGGATGGGTGGAGACACTATTGAAGAATGTTTAAGAACATGGCTAAACAAGAGAGAATTAAAGGACTTCAAATTCTCATGATTTTGAGGAAAAACATATCCCTTCCAATTTTTCTAACAAATCGGATTTGTCTTTTCAAGTTGTAAAAATGATGCAAATCAAAAGAATGAAAAAAGATTAATCATTAACAAAGCCAAAGTTTGGGGTTTTTGACAAAGTCAATAAAAAAACCAAAAAGACTTTAGTAGCATTGGAGGGATTTTGTTCCTTTCGATCACTATGTAAAGTTCAAAGCTAGCCTAGGAAAAAGGACAAACAATAGTGTTGAATTCATGACTTCAAGTTTTCTATTGAAATGTGCAATAGACAAGAATGCAAATCATCTAAAGGTTTTTGGGGATTCCAACCTAGTTATAAATTAGATGAAAGGTACAATTAAGTCTCAAAGCTTGGTGTAAGGGCTAGGGTTCAACATGTGGTTCAAAAAATAAATGTTTGTCACTCTATGCCCATCCAATAAAGAACTTTAGAGATCGTCTTCGAAGAAGAGGTGTTATCCATTTATTATCAAGCCCATAGGGGTTCAATGTAAAGAGGTGGTTAGTGCTTTTGAGACTCTCTCTCACATATATAGAAAAATAAATGAGAAAGCAAATCTTTTGTCAAAGGAAGCACAATAAGTAACAAAGGATCAATGGTGATGGAAGAAATAAAAAATGTTATTTCTACTATTTTTTTTTTTCAAATTTTAAATCTCATGATTGAATTTACAAAGTCTCTCTAATCATTTATTTACAAAGTCTTTCTAATTGCTTATGAAGAAATTAAGTTTCTCGTGTTAAGATTTTTACCTTTAAAGAATACAAGCCGCTTTATAGAGTTAACATATATGAATATTTTTGTACTAAGAACAACAGAAGAGTTATCTCATGGCAATTTAATAAATAGTTCTGGTCTGAGACAACATTTAGGCTCTTGTGGTTTGTAAGTGCTTCAACTTGTAACAAATGTGATTTCTTAGGAACAATTTTTCTTTGGGAAAAAATATCATGAATGCATTATTTAACATGTTTATATCATTTTAAAATTCACTTTTTGGGGGCAAGACTGTGTTTCTTGATAATGTATTTCATTTTAAATAGAACATGCTTATATTATGAAGAAAATTAGAAATCTACACGTTATATGATGTCACTCCTTTGGATGTAGATTTGGCCCAACAACCTTGGTGGTTTGAACTACATAACCCAAATATAATTTTTTCCAAATCAGTGTCAATATCTGTAGTTTTAGAAATATTTTTAAATATGCTACAGATATTTATCTTTGATAAAATTACACACATTTAGAGATTGTGTTCCACAATTTTTTAAGGCGTCAGTTAAACATTCTAAGTTTTGACATTTTTTTCACCGAAATCTGACAATATAAATCTAGGTCAACTTGGAAATTTATGTTGTGGATTCAGTGTCCTTAAAAACCCCCAAGGCACTTAGATTATAGAGACTGAACCACTCAATATATACAGTTTCCAATAATTTCTCACATGATTTCGAGCAAAATTGATTGAAAAATATGCCCAGAAAAGAACCAAAACGTAGAATGCTTAGACTACGACTTTTTGAAATATATAAAATTTTAAAGAAATTTTATTGTTTATTGAGTTCATTGTCACAGGGGTTATTATAAGACAGAGAGGAAACCTCGTGGAGTTTTTTTTAACCCAACATTTTAGACTTCAAAGAAATGAATCCATCTTCATGGGATCAGCAATGTGTTGATTGAGATGAGAGGAAACGAGGACAAGTCAATGTTATAAAAATGTGGTTAGCAGCATGTAAAGTGAAGTCGGTCATATTTTACATTGGAAAATTAATTATATGTCCTCGTTAATTGGTTAATGACAAGTTTCCAAATATTTATTTGTTGTGACAGATATCATAATTGAAAAATAAATATGTATATTGCCTCTCCTAAAATTTCTTAGTCTAAATTATTTTTAAAAATGATATGTTGTATTAATACAAACTAAGCTCTATATGAGCGATTTAAACAAACAAACCTATTTTCTTTTGTTAAAACGTCAATGTTGCACTAAATCAAAACAAATTGCAAAAATAATACATTGTACTCTACATTAGTTCAAATTTCAATATAAATTCCATCATTTAGGATTCAAAGTACCACACTAACACAAACATATACATTATATTTTGAGAATATTAGAAGATAATTTGAATTTATACATTTCAATTTCTTAGGCCATTTTCAAATTGTTGTATAGGTATTTCAAATGTCTTTTTTAGTTTTTTGTGTTTTCTTTGCCTAACAAACAAAAATCATGTGAGACCACATGTAATACCATCATGATTATACATCAACTCTTGTTAAAAAAAAGGTTTAAACCCCAATTTTTTTTTATAGAGCATTGATGGGATTTTTAGTTTTTTGTTGTTTTCTTTGCTAATAACAAAGAAATAATGAAAAAACATCATGATTACACATCAACCCTTATCAAAGGTTAAAGCCCCAATTTTTTTTTAAGATCGTTGGAGATAAAAGGCCCAATCCTAATTAGCACAACAATAACCAGCAAAATCTGATGAAATCTGGTCAATGAAAGAGATTCGTGGTGGAAAGATGTGATAAAAAAAAAATTCAAAAATATGGATAGACACGAGACTATTAAATGACCTCTTCCAATAGGGGGATGTTAGATATGTAGATCTATATCAAAGAGTCTTTCCTTGATCAAGTCCAACTCCTAGTGGTCTTCGATGAATGGGAAAATGATAAATATATGGACAGATTCAATCATGTGAAGACCACTGCTCGGCGAGAACACTCCCCTAAGAGAATGGCTCAATAGACAAAACTTCCACGCCTTATTTGATATTTCAGATGGGAAGAAGGGCTCCCCTGCTACTTGGAAAGGTTGGAAGATTCCACCCAGAACCCCTAATCACTTGTCCCAGATGTGGATGGATTTGACCAAAACTCGTGCAGCTCCAATTAAGTCAAATCAAGAAGAATGTACAGCTTGGGGAGTGACCACAAATTGCTACTCAGTTAAAGAAGGATATACATCTCTAAGCAAACAATCCCTAACAAGCAATCAATCAGGATGAGAAATGGAGGAAAATATGGATTTCACTTTCAATTCCCAAGATTAACTTCTTTGGTTGGATTCTGAATTGAAACAACGCTATTAAAAGCCGACAATATAATGAAAAGAGGAATCGTTTGACGTTCTTGGTTTATAATTTGTAAGGAAGAAAGCAAAACATTGGCCCATCTATTCCTAGACTAATATTTTACAAGATCGATTTGGAAACTAAATCTCCAAGATAGGAATGTCCGTGCACATATCAGCACTTTGCAAGATGCAATAAAATGTATCCAGGGAAGCAGAAAGAAAAACCTCTCTTAAAGGCAGTATGGAATCTAGCCCCAAGATACATCATATGGAAAATATGGCTCAGAAGAAACAAGTGAGTCTTCAATAATGAAATAAGACTACTCTATGTCAAAAACTCTATTGCAGCCATGATTAGAGAGAATATATTCTCCGATTTCAAAGGAAAAGGGGCACTACTCAACTCAATTAAAAGAGAAACAATGGCTCCAAACTTGGAACATTCCAGTCCGTGACTTAAATGAAGGAAATGCCGTCCAGGAAGGAAATTGTCTGAAGAACCTTAAACATCCAGAAGGCTACATTCTTCAAAGGATTGAAGACCAAGAAAGATTCACCCTGATGTTTGATGGGGCCTCAAAAGGGAATCCCTGCCCATCAGGCTCGGGAAGAATAGTTTTTGATCCAAGAGTAATTCACTGCAAATTTGCATAGAATATTGGCATTAAGACCAATAATTTAGCTGAAGTTTTAGCTGCCTCAAAAGGTCAGGAAATAAGGACAGGAATCACCAGAGGGGATGTGGTTTTCTTAGGAGACTCGCGAGTGACGATATAAGCACTAATAAAAAAATCAGTGATAACCAGAGTCATTCAGATTTGTCAACTTTCAATTGAATTATTTTCATCAACAGATATCCAGATATGTCCTCAGAATATACAATGGAATAGAAAGTTCCTTGAAGATTCGGTTCATCAATGGTACAGAGATTGTCTCAACCCCTGCCATTTCTTAACCAAAAAGCAGATAAGAGGCACCAATGAAATCTGAAACAGTGTGATAGAAAGACAGAAACAGCGCAGCATTCTAACAGCCCAGCAGGACCCAATGGAGATCCAAGTGACAGTGCTAAGGGCAGCCAAATAGTTAGTGACAGTGCTCTGAATCTGTAACCAGAGGATCTAGAGGGCGCAACAGCGCAGATTATACATCAACCCTTATTAAAGGTTAAAGCCCCAATTTTTTTAAGATCGTTGGAGATAAAAGGTCCAATCCTAATTAACATAACAATAACCAGCAAAATCTGATGAAATCTGGTCAATGAAAGAGATTCGTGGTGGAAAGATGTGATAAATTTTTTTTTCAAAAATATGGATAGACACGAGACTATTAAATGCCCTCTTTCAATAGGGGGATCTTAGATATGTAGATCTATATCAAAGAGTTTTTCCTTGATCAAGTCCAACTCCTACTGGTCTTCGATGAATGGAAAAATGATAAATATATGGACAGATTCAATCATGTGAAGACCACTGCTCAGCGAGAACACTCCCCTATTCCCTTTAAGAGAATGGCTCAATAGACAAAAATTTTAAATTTCCACGCCTTGTTTGATATTTCAGATGGGAAGAAGGGCTTCCTTGCTACTTGGAAAGGTTGGAAGATTCCACCCAGAACCCCTAATCACTTGTCCGAGATGTGGATGGATTTGACCAAAACTCTGAGTGTGCAGCTCCAATTAAGTCAAATTAAGAAGAATATACAGCTTGGGTAGTGACCACAAATTGCTACTCAGTTGAGGAAGGATATACATCTCTGAGCAAATAATCCCTAAAGCAATCAATCAGGATGAGAAATGGAGGAAAATTTGGATTTCACTTTCAATTCCCAAGATTAACTTCTTTGGTTGGATTCTGAATTGAAACAACGCTGTTAAAAGCCGACAATATAATGAAAAGAGGAATCGTTGGACATTCTTGGTTTATAATTTGTAAGGAAGAAAGCAAAACATTGGCCCATCTATTCCTAGACTAATATTTTACAAGATCGATTTGGAAACTAATTCTCCAAGATACGAATGTCCATGCACATATCAGCACTTTGCAAGATGCAATAAAATGTATCCAGGGCAGCAGAAAGGAAAACCTCTCTTAAAGAAAGTATGGAATCTAACCCCAAGATACATCATACGGAAAATATGGCTCAGAAGAAACAAGTGAGTCTTCAATAATGGAATAAGACTCTACTCTAAGTCAAAAATCTATTGCAGCCATGATTAGAGAGAATATATTCTCCGATTTCAAAGGAAAAGGGGCACTACTCAACTCAATTAAAAGAGAAACAATGGCTCCAAACTTGGAACATTCCAGTCCGTGACTTAAATGAAGGAAATGCCGCCCAGGAAGGAAATTGTCTGAAGAACCTTGAACATCCAGAAGGCTACATTCTTCAGTGGATTGAAGACCAAGACAGATTCACCCTGATGTTTGATGGGGCCTCAAAAGGGAATCCC
>JZKD02S1901943.1:36408-63788 GCA_000966675.3 Picea glauca | reverse complement strand
AGTGGAGGTTTTCGCCTCTATGGAAGAGGTGCTATCAGATCCCTTTGGTTTATAAACCTTCTTAGACTTGCAATATTTCTTATAATGCTTTGTTTTACCACACTTCCAACATTTCCTCAGATATTTTCGTCGAGACTTAGATCTACCTGTAGATTTAGATCTCCACCCAGAAGACTTACCAGGATTCTTGTCTTGGGTACGACCTCTTACAAATAAATCATCTGTGCTATGACCATCCATGATTTTTTGCCTCATCTCTTCATATAACAAGGATGAAACTGCATACTCATACTTCAATGTAGATTGCGTGGTACTACCAATTGCTACAACTAGATTATCCCAAGAGTCTGGCAAAAAACATAACAAAGTAATACACTTATCTTCTTCTGCAATCATAATATTAACATATACGAGTTAACTTACTAGAGTATTAAAGGCATTTAGATGTTCTGTCACAGAATCTCCATCTTCCATCCTAAGATGATACACCTTCTTTCGAAGAAACAACTTGTTTACCAGGGACTTTTATTGATACAAATTCACTAACTTATCCCATAGTTCCTTGGTTTTAGATTCTCCCGAGACATTCAACCACACCGAATATGCCAGAGAGAGTCGAATAGTACTCCTTGCTCTTCTGTCCAACTTCTCCCAATCTTCCTTCGACATACCAATAGGTAGTGTACTAGTAGTTTGTGTACTAGTAGGTTGTGTACCAGTAGCCTGTGTGCTAGTAGACTACGTACCAGTAGGCTATGTACCAGGATCCACATCGATCCATTGTTCTTTGTCTACAAGAAGGTCCTCCATCTTGAGCTTCCATAGCTTAAAGTTTTTATCCACTGCGTACAGAAAGGAAGAGAAAGTTGTCTTAAATAAACTAGGGTTTGATGTCCTGTGTAGAGTATATAGCCCGCCAATGTGATCCATATTAGGCAGTGGGTAGTTGTCGTTTAGAGACACCCTGCTCAGATTTATGAAGTCTACACACAACCTGATTTCCCCACTCTTTTTCCCACCGGGCACAATATTTTCCACCCATTTAGAAAACCTCAGGGATACTATGATCTTGGCTTCAAATAGCTTCTTTATCTCTTTCTCAATCAAGGGATACAACAAAGGATTTATCCTTCTTAATTTTTGTTTGAAAGGTTTGTGATCTTCTTTGATTGGGATCACATGCTGGATTATACTGGTGTGATATACTTTCAGATCTTCATAGATCCAGGCAAAAACATCAAGGAATTATTTCATTAAATTAATGTATCTCTCCTTGATTTCAGGGCTGAGTGTTCTGGACAACTTAATGATCTTGGGATCTTCCTGAGTCCCAATGTTGCAATCTTCAACATCCCCTTCATTCACTGTATATTTTGGACTCTTGGCCACATCATTATTATCAAAGAGTTTCTCTAATGGGACCAGACCCTCGAATGATGTTACTTTTCAGTTGAACTATATCTCTACCTGCAATCTAATTATTAAAGTAACCATATTTTGTGAAAGTAGTTGCACCCACCTCTTCATCACAGTATTCTTCATCAATGTTCAAATTTTCAAATCCATTTCCAGTTTGAGGAAACTTTCTATTTGTTTATCATCTTCAAAAACCTGCCAATACTTAATATTATCAAGCATTGTCGGTCTGTGCTTGATCTCAACCTCATATCCCTCGCTAGGAAAGATTGGAATTTAAAAAAAAGAAGCTGAAGTGGCAAGGGCATCAACAATATGGTTCTGACCCCTTGGAATCGTTGAGAGGCTATATTCTGAAAATTCTTCAAGTAGGTCAAGCAATTTATTCTTGTATGCTCTTAATATGGGGTGTTTGCTTGATATATTCCCTTCACCTGATTTATGATCAACTCAGAATCCCCATGAACAAATATATTCTTAGCACCCATTTCTTTTGAATCTTTCAATCCTAATATCAATGCCTTATATTTAGCCATATTGTTTGTGCAATCAAAAGCTAGCTTATAAGAGCACAGTTTGGTAGACAATCTGGGAGGGTTAATCCACACACCTGCTCCTTCCCCCTCTCCGCTGACAACTCTATCAAAGCTCATTCTCCACATCTCATTTTTTGCATTGTCTTGTTGCTCTGAAAACTTTTCAATCTGCTTTCAGATCTATCTTGGACAACCATATCAATATCTGGCCCTTTCTCTTCAAAACACAGATCATTGAAGAAAATAAAAGACCCCAACTCAGTTTCCATAGTGTAGATGGGATGATTATTCGGCTGTGACTTGTTTCTCACCATGTATTTGAGCAAAACCTCTCTATACAATCTCCTATCTTGACCAAAGACAGGGATGGTAGTGTATGACATGTCCATCTGGAGAGTTCCCTTCAATTTTGCAGCCCATGAACTGGATAACAACATGCCAAACTTGGGAGGAATATCAACAACCACTACATCCATGACCATATTCTTTGCTAAAATTTGAGCCAAAGACACCACCAGATCTTTGATAAGACCTAAGCACTTCACCTTCCTTGAATCAAAAGAGAACAGGTCTTTGTAAGGCCTTGTGATATCCAGACCCAATTGGTCCATGACCACCTTGGGCATTAGGTTATGGGATGCTCTTGAATCCAGCATGGCATTGTGTAGAGTCATATCATGGATTTTCAAGCTAACATAGAAAGGGGGGACCTCTTCATCATCGCTATTTTCCTCTACACATGGGCCAAATAAGATGGCTGGGTGATCATCTTGTATATTCAAAGTGTCAGAAGTTTGTTCCATCTTAATCATCTTGATGATCTGATTTCTATATTCACTGTTTTTTATCAATTCATTAAATGGTACATAGATTTTAATCTTGGCCATCTCACTTTCAAAATTGAAAGAGGATAAGGTTTTCTCTACCTCTTTGGTGACTGTCTCCTTTCTTGTTTCAAGTATCCTTTTCTGGGATTCTTCTTTTTTCTTTCCTTTGTCCACAACATATTTTGCAATAGAATCCTTTTTGGGATGACTTGAAGAGGGTATGTTACTCTGAGCTTCTTTGGTGGGGTTTCCCTTTGGGGGATTTCCCTTTGAGGGGTTTGCAGGCACTTTCTGACTTCGAAGATTATATTGTCTTTGGAATTGCATGATGGCGTTTTGCAACCTTGTTTGGTAATATTCTGCTTATACTGACAACTTGTCATCATTTTCATGCATGAAAATTTCATTAGCATCCATGAACTGGTCATGCTCTTCTTTAGTAAAAAATGCCTCTGTTTCGTCACCATCACAACAATGCATGTTGTCTTCAAAATTGTCATCATAATTTTCATTTGCATAATTATTTTGAAAAGGTGGTCTTATTTCTTGATCTTCCTGATTTCCCTGATTCCCCTGATTCTCCTGATTCCCCTGATCCCCTTGATTTCTTCGATCTCTTTGTCTGATTTGTGGGATTTCTTGTCTTCTCTGATTTCTGGGTGGACCATCAACCTGTTCTTGGGTGTTAGGATTAATATCTAAAGCCATTCTCTCCATCATTTTTTCCATAGTTTTCATCATCATTTCAAACCTTTCATCTGATGTTTGTGAGGTTGAAGGATGTGCCTTATCTTGAACTTTTTTCATGTCCTTGTTAGAGTCAACTTTGATCTTCCCTAAGGACATCAGATTCACTTCCACTTCTATTGCATCGTTCATCATGTCATCTAATGAATCATATATCCTTTCCCTCAACAATAAAGCAAAATTACTTTCAAAGGAATTAACATATCTGAGTTGAGCATCTTTAGGGGGTTTTTTTACCTTAGTACGAATCAAATTATAGAATTTTACAAATATAGCTGAAAACTCATTCACTGTTTCGTTAGGTGACCTCCTCATGTTGTTATACCGAGTCAACAACCGAAGGGGGTTTTTCTTGTCGCCCCACTTTGCAAGAAAACTGGTTTCAAAGGCCTGAAAATCTACGATACTAGCTTTTGGGAGAGCTCTGAACCACTTTCTCACTTCTCCTGCAAGACTTTGTGCAAACAACCTCATTTTTTCATCTTCAAAATCTACTTCTTCTAAGTCTATGAAATCATTAAACCAGTCTAGAGGTTTCTGCGCTGACACACTGCCTTCAACATCATACAACTTAATCCTTATATTATACTCTCGGGGCAAATCATGTAACTGAGCAAGGAGCACAAGAGGGGAAAACCTAGCTGCCATGACCGTTGTGAGGGCTTGAAGTGGCTGTTGGTTTTGAGTGTGCATCACAAAAGGCTTGGTAGAGGTAGCTAAAATTAAATCTTGGAATCTCTTTTCGTCAAAGATGACCTCATTCAAACAAGATTGAGATTTGGTTCTGAACATAGTTTGCTCAAATTTTACATCAAACCCAAGATCTTCAATGATTGTCACTCCATCTTTGGGAAAGGATAGATATCTGTCTAAACACAAAGCTGGGCTGACTTGCCTTTCTTTTGTTTTGTGTACAAGATTTTTAGGATTAGACATAGGGATTGCAACTTCTAGGTCTGGGTTTCTCTTGATGTGAATTCTCTTGGGAACCAGGATTTCTAGCTCAAGCTGCTTGGTGCAATTGGTCTCTTGGTAATGGAGTCACTAGGGAAAAAATAATATCAACAAATAAGGTGTTTGATTCACTGTCACCCTCATGAATCAAATCTGAAGCTTTAAGTCATTCTTTTCCCAGGGAAGATTTCACTTTCGTCCCCGACAACGACGTCAGAATGTTAACACTCTGTAAATTTGTTCGGCAGATAAACAAAAGACAGAGGTAACTGTTTCAACCAACTTTAGAGTTGGGTACTAGCTTGCTCAGCTCAGAGAGGGATCTCTCATGTCACTTGACGTTTCTTTGGAGATCAATGACTATATTTAGTTTGTTTTGTGGGGTTTTTATAAATTTGCTGGCAAGGAAGGGGAAGGACACTTAGGGCCATGGAGTCAAAATTATGAATGTGAATGAAAACAATGACTGGCCGGTAGAAATCTCTAGAGAACAAAGGCTAAATTCGCGATGAATATGGGTTATAAATTGTATTTATGCAAAGTGTAAGAAGAGGAGAAAACAAGTAATTACATCAGAGCATTACTGAAATGAATTCTGAATTAGTTAGGTGGAAAATTACACAGTTTAAATTTCTTAAGCTGAGAGCATCACAAGATGAATTTTGAGATTTTAACTATCCAATTTAAACAAAATAAAATGCAAATGGAATTAAAGAACACAGGAAATACATACAAGGAGAGGAGACAAAACTCATATCACGACCATTAGAATCTTTTCATAGAGACTTCAAAAGCTTCTACATATGTATTCAATTCAGCTCCAGAAACTTACAATTGAGTTCAGAAAACAACTAAAGGTGCCCTTGCACTTCTGCTAACACTAATACATTTGGAAATTTTGATATTTATACAATTCAAGTTCCTTTAATTAGAAAACATTTACAATAGTTGAANGAGCCTTTTGTTTCTTTGAGTGGATGTTCTATGCATCGTTGTCTTGTTCCCATGAAACACCTTTTCCATAATATCTTTTTCCACCATGCTAAACTGTTTATAATCAATCTTTGTAGTATTTTTTCTCACATGGCCATATTCATCATAGTGGGGTCCCTTATCCCCAATCCATGTGATATCCCGGTTTTAAGTCCCTAGTTTAATAGTGTATTTTTTTATTCATGAAAGGTTAGAGTGATTATAAAACTGAAAGGGAGGAGAGTGCCTAGGAAATGTAATAGTTTGAACATTGTTAATAATAAAATACATCGTTGGATGTGAGATAGACAAGGACAAGAGTTATAGGGGGATATGGTTCCATGAGAGAGGGGGGGAGCCGAGGGGATAAGCCTTTATATTTTGAATTAATTTGTTTACCTATGTTTGTGTTCAGGGGTGAATGAGAGGGCACATGAGTCTCTTGGGGAGACGACATTGTACCTTGGGCATTTTTATATTTAAAAATCTTGCCTGTGATATGTTTGGGGGGTTCTATTGGCTTGCCATTCATTCTTACTCAAATCGTTTTTAGAGTTGTTCTTCTCTGATTCACTCTTCTTTCTCATTCTTGTGTTTGCATGGGAAAGGAAAACAAGTTTATGAAGGTAAGAAACCATGGTTCGCTAGCTGTAGTAATTGCTGGTGCAATCCAACAATGAATTGATACATGTATGCCAGGGACACATTTACATATTGGCAAACCTTGTTCACAATTGTGAATCCTGAGAGTTCCAACATTGAGATTCCCTAATCAAAAGCACTGGAGCCCTGGAAAGAGGTGGACAACTCGAGGGATTGCGTGGCAGTGAAGGGGGTTCATTTTCTTTGGGTGGTGCAGGTTGAAGGGAAGAGAGCTGGTAAAATAGATTTTGTTGTGTGTTTGAGAAACCTCTAAGAGCTTGCTTGTTGATTTGTTTGGGAAGATAAGTGTCAGTCTGAGACCCATCCTTGTGGATTCATAGCCTTGGCTCGGGGGTGACCTACTATTGAGACTTGGAACAACATTGTCTAAGGTTGCATGGAACGTCCTTGGTTTGTTGCTAGTTGGTGATTGGTTTTATTAAAGATAAGTGCTCTTTGTCATGTGTTTCTCTACTTGTATATTTATTTCTACCGTGTATTAATTATTATCTCCGAGACATGTATTTATAATGTGACTACTTGATGGTTATTGTTGTGCATGGAATATGGTTCATTTCTTTTATGGTGTAACATGAATCTGGATTATTGCATATGTTATTTTCCTGCTTCTTTGTTAATTAATTGATATTAGAAATTTGAAATTAGTCCAAGAAGTGCGTTCTTGAAGTAGCATGACCCAACCTGCTGGTGGCTAGGTACGTTACAAAGTGGTATCAGAGCGAAGTTTTTCATTGTGCTGATGCTGAGAATGTTACAAAGTGGTATCCGAACTGTAGGTTTACAACATCGGGCCTTCAAGGGCTTGCTACATGATAGGACATTAGCCGATTGGAGGAGGTTTTTCTTACAATAAAAACATTCTCAGTGCTCACACTGATAAGTTGGCCATTTTCTTTTCAAACTTATAGTATACCATCATAGATCCCTATGGTAATTGTAAAAACCCTACATGCTTGTGGTAATGGCCACATTGCCACCAAGGTCATTTTCAAGATTGTTGGGTGTGAACTTGCTGTCAGAGATGCAAATCGATCCGATCATTGCAAGGATGGTATATGTTCTTATGGCGATTATTAATGATGATATGTTAGCGGAGGAGAGAAACTAGAACTTCATTGATTTCTATCCTTTTCATGCTAGTCGTTGCTTTTGTTTTAACAATTGCAATGTTTCCAACGAGCCATCTTTTTGTCGAGTTGGAGCACAAAATCAACAATTATGCCTTATGGGAAGACAACGCACATGAGTTGTTGATTTATCCATTGCATGGTTTCCCCACCATAGATCTGTGATGGGCATTATTTCTTTATCCCACATGCACGAGGAAGAGTTCGAGTGAACAATTTATAAGCAAAAGATAGCCCTTGGTTACTTGTGTGTGAAAATAGAAGTATTGAACCCTATGGAGCCATGTAGAATGTAAACTTTTGGTTGAGGTGACTGGTGGACTAGACCATAATCCATTTTGGAATGGAGAGAGTCGGGGTGTTGTGTCTAGTAACTGGTGGCTCAATTGACTGGACTGGCATCAGATCGCTCCTTGTTGGATGGAAGTTTACGCTGGGGCGACCGATGGCCCAAACTGATGTTAGATCGCTCCTTGTTGGATGAATTTTTACGCAGGGGTGATCGATGGCCTGGTAGACCAAACTGACATCGGATCTCTCCTTGTTGGATGCATGTTTGTGTTGGGCAACCGATGGACCACATCAACGTTGGATCACTCTTTGTTGGATGGATGTTTGTGTGGGGCGGTCAATGGCCCAGTGGAACAATGGATCGGTGGACTGAACTAGGGTCGGTTGATAGGAGTTATAGTTCAGTTGTGTAGGGTGTCTCGGTGGTCGGTGGGCCAATGGCCTAGTGGATCGGACCAGATCAGAGGCATTTAAAGGAATGGAGAAGGGGAGGCAATCCCCGGTGACAGGTGGACCGGTGGATGATGCCATGTCAACTAGTGGTGCCATGTCAGTTCCACATCATAAACCATGTCAGTTCCATGTCATCTAACACATGTGGAATGGGTCCACATGGAGGCCACACTGGATAATAAGACTTCAGTTGAAGGGAAAATGCCCATAAAACTTCGAAGGGGCATAACATTTTGCTCCAATCTTAGAATTAAGCAAACAAATAGTCGTTGGAAAGATCTTGGAGAAAGGAATCCAATTATGCACCCATAAAGCTGTTCTGAGTAATAGAGATCACAATCAACCTAGAAGAAGATGTCTGGTGGCCTTAANGAGCCTTTTGTTTCTTTGAGTGGATGTTCTATGCATCGTTGTCTTGTTCCCATGAAACACCTTTTCCATAATATCTTTTTCCACCATGCTAAACTGTTTATAATCAATCTTTGTAGTATTTTTTCTCACATGGCCATATTCATCATAGTGGGGTCCCTTATCCCCAATCCATGTGATATCCCGGTTTTAAGTCCCTAGTTTAATAGTGTATTTTTTTATTCATGAAAGGTTAGAGTGATTATAAAACTGAAAGGGAGGAGAGTGCCTAGGAAATGTAATAGTTTGAACATTGTTAATAATAAAATACATCGTTGGATGTGAGATAGACAAGGACAAGAGTTATAGGGGGATATGGTTCCATGAGAGAGGGGGGGAGCCGAGGGGATAAGCCTTTATATTTTGAATTAATTTGTTTACCTATGTTTGTGTTCAGGGGTGAATGAGAGGGCACATGAGTCTCTTGGGGAGACGACATTGTACCTTGGGCATTTTTATATTTAAAAATCTTGCCTGTGATATGTTTGGGGGGTTCTATTGGCTTGCCATTCATTCTTACTCAAATCGTTTTTAGAGTTGTTCTTCTCTGATTCACTCTTCTTTCTCATTCTTGTGTTTGCATGGGAAAGGAAAACAAGTTTATGAAGGTAAGAAACCATGGTTCGCTAGCTGTAGTAATTGCTGGTGCAATCCAACAATGAATTGATACATGTATGCCAGGGACACATTTACATATTGGCAAACCTTGTTCACAATTGTGAATCCTGAGAGTTCCAACATTGAGATTCCCTAATCAAAAGCACTGGAGCCCTGGAAAGAGGTGGACAACTCGAGGGATTGCGTGGCAGTGAAGGGGGTTCATTTTCTTTGGGTGGTGCAGGTTGAAGGGAAGAGAGCTGGTAAAATAGATTTTGTTGTGTGTTTGAGAAACCTCTAAGAGCTTGCTTGTTGATTTGTTTGGGAAGATAAGTGTCAGTCTGAGACCCATCCTTGTGGATTCATAGCCTTGGCTCGGGGGTGACCTACTATTGAGACTTGGAACAACATTGTCTAAGGTTGCATGGAACGTCCTTGGTTTGTTGCTAGTTGGTGATTGGTTTTATTAAAGATAAGTGCTCTTTGTCATGTGTTTCTCTACTTGTATATTTATTTCTACCGTGTATTAATTATTATCTCCGAGACATGTATTTATAATGTGACTACTTGATGGTTATTGTTGTGCATGGAATATGGTTCATTTCTTTTATGGTGTAACATGAATCTGGATTATTGCATATGTTATTTTCCTGCTTCTTTGTTAATTAATTGATATTAGAAATTTGAAATTAGTCCAAGAAGTGCGTTCTTGAAGTAGCATGACCCAACCTGCTGGTGGCTAGGTACGTTACAAAGTGGTATCAGAGCGAAGTTTTTCATTGTGCTGATGCTGAGAATGTTACAAAGTGGTATCCGAACTGTAGGTTTACAACATCGGGCCTTCAAGGGCTTGCTACATGATAGGACATTAGCCGATTGGAGGAGGTTTTTCTTACAATAAAAACATTCTCAGTGCTCACACTGATAAGTTGGCCATTTTCTTTTCAAACTTATAGTATACCATCATAGATCCCTATGGTAATTGTAAAAACCCTACATGCTTGTGGTAATGGCCACATTGCCACCAAGGTCATTTTCAAGATTGTTGGGTGTGAACTTGCTGTCAGAGATGCAAATCGATCCGATCATTGCAAGGATGGTATATGTTCTTATGGCGATTATTAATGATGATATGTTAGCGGAGGAGAGAAACTAGAACTTCATTGATTTCTATCCTTTTCATGCTAGTCGTTGCTTTTGTTTTAACAATTGCAATGTTTCCAACGAGCCATCTTTTTGTCGAATTGGAACAGAAAATTGATAATTATGCCTTATGGGAAGACAACGCACATGAGTCGTTGATTTATCCATTGCATGGTTTCCCCACCATAGATCTGTGATGGGCATTATTTCTTTATCCCACATGCACGAGGAAGAGTTCGAGTGAACAATTTATAAGCAAAAGATAACCCTTGGTTACTTGTGTGTGAAACTAGAAGTATTGAACCCTGTGGAGCCATGTAGAATGTAAACTTTTGGTTGACGTGACTGGTGGACTAGACCATAATCCATTTTGGAATGGAGAGAGTTGGGGTGTTGTGTCTAGTAACTGGTGGCTCGATTGACTAGACTGGCATCGGATCGCTCCTTGTTGGATGGAAGTTTATGCTGGGGCGATCAATGGCCCAAACCGATGTCAGATCGCTCCTTGTTGGATGAATTTTTACGCAGGGGTGATCGATGGCCTGGTAGACCAAACCGACGTCGGATCTCTCCTTGTTGGATGTATGTTTGTGTTGGGCAACCGATGGACCACATCGACGTTGGATCACTCTTTGTTGGATGGATGTTTGTGTGGGGCGGTCAATGGAATAGTGGAACGATGGATCGGTGGACTGAACTAGGGTCGGTTGATAGGAGTTATAGTTCAGTTGTGCAGGGTGTCTCAGTGGTCAGTGGGCCAATGGCCTAGTGGATCGGACCAGACCAGAGGCATTTAAAGGAATGGAGAAGGGGAGGCAATCCCCGGTGACAGGTGGACCAGTGGATGATGCCATGTCAACTAGTGGTTCCATGTCAGTTCCACATCATAAACCACGTCAGTTCCATGTCATCTAACACATGTGGAATGGGTCCACATGGAGGCCAGGCCGGATAATAAGACTTCAGTTGAAGGGAAAATGTCCATAAAACTTCGAAGGGGCATCACATTTTGCTCCAATCTTAGAATTAAGAAAACAAATAGTCGTTGGAAAGATCTTGGAGAAAGGAATCCAATTATGCACCCATAAAGCTGTTCTGAGTAATAGAGATCACAATCAACCTAGAAGAAGATGTCTGGTGGCCTTAAGAAACAACAACAACAAAAAAATTTGTATTCCTTTTTCCATAAATGTGTATATATGTTTTATTTTTCTAACATAAATTATGTTGAGTGCACACTTTCGTGCAGAATTAGGGGTACAAATATATCATTTTAAGCTAAGAATGTAGATTTGAGACATGGAGGAAGGAGAGGGGGCCTTTAGTCACGAGAGAGAAGCTAAAAGTCAAAATATTAGTGTTGGAAATGTGTAGACATGATCTAATGGACACAAAAGCAAAGTGGAGGCATACACATCAATAGAGATTGTGGGAAGCTTGCGAACATAAGTGCAGCGTTACAAGGCAAACAATGAGAATATGATGAAATAACACAATCAAATAAATTCTTAAATGATGGAAAGCCTAAATCAGTTGCAGAGGCAAGCAAAAAATGGATCAGGCTCAAGACATGAGGAAGAAGGCAGACCTCATGAAGGAAGAGAGAACTACAAAAGAACCAGTCATTCAAGAGGGGCTAGTAGAACTCATAGACATCACTCACTTCCTTACTCACCAAATAAGTTTTATGTATCTAACGATTCAAGGAGCAATCAAGAAGTGTCTGATGTTAGGCTTCAAAGAAGAAGACATGAAATGGACGGTTTGCAAGGAGAGTTGAGGAAGCTTAAGCCACCATATGTTGATGATGAAAGAGAAAGGGAAGATGATGTTGAAGCTTGGTTTCTTGGAATCATGAAGTAATTTCAATTGCACAACTACTCATGTAATATAGAATCCATAATTGACACATGCCATTTACATGGAAAATATGCTATGTGGTGAGATCAATTGAAGCAAGTTGAGCACATTAATGAGAACAAGATCACTTGGACGCCATTCAAAAGATATTTGTATAAGGAGTATCTTTCACAAAACTACTATGGCAAGGAGATGCAAGAGTTCTTTGCAATTAGGTTGGGGAGCATGCCGTAGGAGAATATGAAAATAAGTCTTGGGATTATTGAAGTATGTGGGGTTATCAAGGATGAGAAGGTGAAGATACAAAGGTTTTTGAGTGGATTGCCATCATTTTATAAAGATAATATGCAATATGATGAGCCCAAAACATTGACAGAGACCATTAGGAAGGCTAAGTACTTGTATGAGAAAGGAAAGGGCTGAGAATATTTGCAAAAATCTTGGAAGGATAAGAATAAGGCGAAATATGATTAGAGAATGAAGGGATTCAAACCTCCCTTGAATAGAAACAACCCTAATAAAAATAAACAAGATTAGTCTGCTAAGAATGAATCTAAGAAGGAAGACTCCCTGGGAAAAAGGGGAAGACCACCAATAAAATGTTGGGGATGCAAAGAAGATCACATGTATATGGATTTCCCTCACAAAGAAGAAGAAATGAATATCTTGCACAACATCCAAGAGGCTACAATAGTAGAAGACATGGGCATAAGTATTCCAAGAATATATGTAGCCTTAGAAGATCGACACACAAGACACCAATCCCATATGATTGAAGTGGAAGGAAAGATCATTAATTAGCATGTTGCTATTTTAATTGATTCAGGAGCAAGCCATTGTTACGTTGATCCTAAAGTAGTGGTCTGGACATATTACATTTGGAGAAAAGTAAGGTTGAAAAATCAAGTTTGGTTCATCTAGCCATTGAAACCAAAAGAAGGATCGATGAGATTGTTAGAGGTTGTCCAATAAATCTGAATGGAGTAAATACAGTTTCTGATATGAATCTCATACCATTAGGATATTATGATATCCTAATCAGAATGGATTGGTTGGACAAGCATCATGTTGCCCTAGATTGTCATGACAAGATATTTACATGTCTTGATGAAGAAGGAAAACATAGCTATGTGAAAGGAATTCCAAGACCCATTTTTGTAAGGTAGATTTCAACCTTACAACTGAAGAGATATTTTGGAAAAGGTTGTCAATTGTATGCAACTCATGTGAAGGAGCCAGAAAATACAAAAGGGCCAAGCCTTGAAGTTTTCTTAGTATTGCAAGAGTTTGAAGATGTATTCCAAGAAACACTAGGATTGCCACCAAAGAGGGAGATAAATTTCTCTGTTGATTTAGTACTGGGAGTTGCACCAATATCAAAGACACCTTATAGAATGAACACAACATAATTAAAATAATTACAAATCTAACTGGAGGAATTATTGAAGAAAGGGTACATACACCCAAGTGTTTCACCTTGGGGAGCACCAATACTCTTTGTTAAAAAGAAGGATGGAACATTGAGGCTATGTATTGACTTTAGACAACTGAATAAATTAATTGTGAAGAAAAAATACCCTCTACCCATAATTGATAACCTCTTTGATCCACTAAGAGGAGCAAAAATATTTTCAAAAACAGAATTGAGATCAGGATACCATCATGTAAGAATCAAGGAAGAAGACATCAACAAGATAGATTTTAGAACCATGTATGGACATTATGAATTTTTCGTGATGCCATTTGGACTGACCAATGCACCAACTGCCATTATGTTCTTAATGAACGACATATTAATAAACTATTTGGATAAGTTTGTCATTGTATTCTTGGATGAGACACTTATCTATTCTAAATCAGAAGAAGAACACGAACATCACTTGAGTTTGGTACTGCAAGTACTAAGGGAACATCAACTTTATGACATGCTTAGTAAGTGCACTTTTTACCAAGAGAGAATCCATTATTTGGCGCACATTATTTCAGAAGAAGGCATAACAATAGATCATGAGAATATTGAAGCCATTAGAGGATGACCAACACCAAGGAATGTTTTAGAAGTTAGATATTTTGTGGGATTATCCAAATACTATAGGAGGTTTATAGAAGGGTTCTTTAAGATTGCTCATCCCATCACTTTTTAAAAAAAGAAGGGAATTAAATTAAAATGGATGGAAAATTGTGAAGAGAACTTTAATTTGTTAAAAGAATTACTTACTAGTGCGTCGATTTTAAAGATTACTGACCCAAATGAGAGTTTTGTGGTATGTATAGATGCATGAAAGGAAGGACTTGGTGGATTCCTAACTCAAAATGGAGATGTCATTAGTTATGAGTCCATAAAGATTAAATAACATGTGAGGAATTATGCCACATATGATTTGGAGCTTGTTTCCATAGTTCATGCATTGAATATAAGAAGGCATTATCTCATGGGAAAGAGATTTGAATTAAGATCCGACCATAGTGGTCTGAAATATCTTTTTGAGCAACCAACTTTGAATGTCAGGCAAACAATATGGCTAGAATTTTTAAGTGAATATGACTTTGACATCAAGCATATCACGGGAAAGGAAAACAAATTTGTTGATGCACTCAATAGAAAAGTACATCTCATGCATGCTACAACCATTAGTATGCATTAGTCAGATTTAAAAAGCATAATTTTGGATGCTGTTGTTACCAATCAATACTACCTACATGTAAAATAATGTTTATAGTAGGAAAATGTACAACCGAAGATTAAAGAGTACAAGATGAAGGAAGATGTATTACTTATGCATAAAAATAGAATTTATGTTCCTAGTTCTGGAGAACTTAGGAATTTGGTATTAAAAGAAATGCATAGTGTTCCATATGTCGGACATCCCAGTTACCAAAAAACAATTGCAACAATAAGAAGCCAATTCTTTTGGCCAGGAATGAAGAAGGATGTCACTGATTACATTTTCATATGTATGGAATGTAAGAGAGTTAACGCTGAGCATAAACACCCAACAAGTTTGCTACAACCATTGCCAATTCCAGAGAAGAAATGTGAAGTGATAACCATTGATTCTATCACTAAGTTGCCCAGGAGAACAACATGATTCAATAATGGTAGTGGTTGATAAATTGACAAAGATTGCTTGTTTTGTTCCTATAAAATTGACTCATACAACAACTAATATTGCAGAAATTTACATGAGGGAGACTACTAGGTTGCATGGGATACCTAAGGAAATTGTCTCAGATAGAGATACCAAGTTTGCTTCAAATTTTTGGAGGGGATTATTTAAAGGATTTGGTACAACTCTGAACTTTAGCACAACATACCATCCATAGTAAGATGGGAAGACAGAGAGAGTCAACCAAGTGATTGAAGACATGTTAATAATGTATGTAATGGATAAGCCATCTAAGTGGGAAGATTGCATGCATTTGGTTGATTTTTCTTACAATAATGGGTATCAAGCTTCATTGAGGATGAGCCCATTTGAAGCTTTGTATGGTAGAAAATGAAATACTCCAGTGAGTTGGGACAACCTAGCAAACATAGTAGTACTTGGGCCAAAATTGCTCAAGGATATGGAAGACCAAATGGTTAAAATCAAGCAGAATTTGAAGGTAGCACAAGATAGATAGAAGAGTCATGCAAATAAGAATAAGATAACTCGTGAATTTAAAGTGGTAGAGCATGTGCTTTTGAAAGTGAAGCCCAAGAAGAGCTCATTAAAGTTGGGCAACTATACAAAGCTAGAAGCCAGATTTTCTGGTCCATTTGAGATATTGGATAAAATAGGGCTAGTTGCATACATGCTTGCATTTCCTACTTCCATGAATGTGCATAATGTATCTCATGTCTCTTTCCTGAAAAAATATGTGCATGATCCTAACCATGTTATTGATTGGAATTTGATATAGGTGGAGTAAGAAGGACACTTTCAGGTCCAACATGAGTGCATATTAGACAAAAAAGTCAAAGTGCTTAGGAATCGAGTCATAGAGCCAGTAAAAGTTCAGTGGACCTGCTATGGTCCCGAAGATGCTACTTGGGAGCATGAAGATGCCATGCAGGCAGAGTACACATGAATTTTTGAAGAATTTTAAAATTTTGATTTATTTTTTGTATATGCACTGAGGACAATGCTAAAAATAAGGGGGAGGGGAATGCAATACCCCAGTTTTGAGTCCCTAGTTTGATAACGTGTTTTTTTTATGCATGAAAGGCCAGAGTGTCTATAAAACTAAAAGGGGCCAAAGTGACTAGGAAATGTAATACTTTGAACATTGTTAATAATAAATTACATCGCTGGCTACAAGGCTGACAAGGACAAGAGTTATAGGGGGCTATGATTCCACGAGAGAGGGGGGAAGCTTAGGGGCTAAGCCTTTATATTTTTAATTATTTTGTTTACTCATGTTTCTGTTGGGGGGTGAATGAGGAGGCATATGAGTCTATCAGGGAGACCACATTGTACCTTGGGTATTTTTCTATTTAAAAATCTTGCTTGTGGGAAGTTTGGGGGGTTCAATTGGTTGGCCATTAATTCTTACTCAAATCATTTTTGGAGTCATTTCTCTTTGATTCAATCTTCTTTCTCATTCTTGTGTTTGCATGGGAAAGGAAAAATAGTTTCAAAGGTAAGCAACCATGGTTGTCTGGTTGTAGTAATTGCTAGTGCAATCCAAAAATGAATTGATACCTATATGCTTGGGAACATTGGCATATTGACAAACCTTGTTCACAGTTTTGAATCTCGAGAGTTCCAAAATTTAGATTCCCTAACTAGAAGCTTTGGAGCCCTGGAAAGAGGTGGGAAACCCGAGGGACTGCATGGTAATTAATGGGGTTCATTTTCTTTGGGTGGTTCAGGTTGAAGGGAAGAGAGATGGTAAACTGGATTTTGATGTGTGTTTGAGAAACCTGTGAGAGCTTTCTTGTTGACTGGTTTGGGAAGCTAAGTGTCGATTTGAGACCCATCCTTGTGGATTCATAGCCCTACCTCGGGGGTGACCTGTTGTTGAGACTTGGAACAACAATGTCTAAGGTTGGGTGGAACATCCTTGGTTTGCAGCCAATTGATGATTGATTTTATTGAAGTTAAGTGCTCGCTATCATGTGTTTATCTGTTTTTATATTTATTTCCACTATGTATTATTATTATCTCTGTGATATGTATTTATAATGTGCATGCTTGCTGGTTATTGTTGTGCATGACATATGGTTCATTTATTTTATGGTGTAACATGAATATTAATTAATGCACGTGTTCGTTTCATGCTTCTTTGTTAATTAATTGGTATCAGAAATTTTAAAGCAGACCAAGAAGTGAATTCTTGATGTAGAGTGACCCAACTTGCTGGTGGCTGGGTATGTTACAAAGTGGTATTAGAGTGAATTTTTTCATTGTGATGATACCAGGTATGTTACAATCCACCTCTGTCTTTTGGATTCCTGACTATTGTCCAATTGATCAGGTGGAATTTCTTTTCATTAGCTTTGCCCTATTTCCATAAAAATTCTTGAATATTCATGGCTATTTGGTTCATGATTAATGAAGGGGTCGACATAGCCAAACATTGGTAAAGATGTAAGGCTAATAATATAGCTCTCATGAGAACAATCCTTCCCATTGGGTTAAGCCATTGAGAACCCCAATGCACAAATTTATTCCTGATTTTCTCAACAATGTAATTCCATTCCTACAATGATGTATTTTTTAGGGAGATTGGGATCCCGAGGTATCAAAATGAGGACCAATTCTCTTCTATAATAAAATGAAAGAGTTGAGATATTATTTTCATCACCTATGGTTTAACATTCCAACTTTAGATTTGAAATTTCTTATAATTCACTTCTCCTCCTATAAAAGAGTCCAAGATCTATATGAATATGGAGGTAATGGTTATAGAGGCTCTACCTACCATCAAAGTGTCATTGAAGAATTGGGAATGGTTGACACTTTTGATTCATTGAACTCTATGAATTCTATGAAAACTCCTGCTAGTCCTTTTGAATTCCAGTTTATGACTCTGAGAATCAGTCATAACAATGAACATGTTAGGAGACAGGGGACATCCTTGATGTAAACCCCTGTTGCTTTAAAAGAAAAATGCAGGCCAACCATTGATAGGGGGTGTGTTGGGTTGTTATATTATTTGTAGTGAAAGTCGAGGTGGATCCACTGATAGTCGAAGTTGAAGGTCGATGTGGTTCAACAGGGTAAAGACGAAGTCTAGGTGGATTGATAGCTAGTAGAAGGTCGAGGTTAGTTAACCAAGTAAAGTCGAAGTTGAAGTCGAGATGGATCAAGATGGTAAAAGCATCGAAAACAAGTCAAAGAGGTAAACCGACAAAAGGTCGACAAGTGAGCATGTGGTAATTGACTGAAGACCGAATGAAGTTCGACTAGTAATATGACTTGGTAGTTGTTGGGCGCAGGCCTATTTTGAGGAAATACTATTTTTGGAGGATAAAACCCAGAATTGGAAAAAGACAGCGGGTAGTAAAAGCAACACATGTGAGGAAAGCATGCAAGAAAACCTAACCAAGTTAGGGTTAGGGTTTTTGAAAGAAACCGTAACAACGAAGAAGATGAGTATTACTATAAATATGTGCCTAGGAGGCCTAGGTCAGGGGTCTGTCGTTTAGAGAGTTGGAAATATTATTCTACATAGTCAAGGGAACTATTGTAAGATCTGGTACCATTTTTGTAAGCTGTTGAGCTGTAGGAGAATAAAGTAGCTAGACCTTGAGGGTTAGATCAAAGGCTGAGGAGCCTGGTGCGATCTAGTTAGCCTCACAAAGGTTGTCGAGTCGATTTTGCGATTATATGAACAGAGTTGTAGTGTGCGTGACACCATATATTGCAAAACCATAATAAACAAGCTTGAGAAGCCAGATCTTTGTGGATGTATCCCAGGAGGGGGTGAACCATAGTAACACCTGTGTCGTGTGATGTGTTTATTGCATAATTAATTTATGTAAGTAGTTAGTTGATGAATGAATAATTATGTGAGATATGTTATATGTTAGATTTGTTATAATGCATGCATAAAATTAATAGATAAGTGGATTCTAAGAATAATAGAAAGAACCACCAGATCAAGGCTTAAGAAGAGGAAAGGAAATCCTAGATCCCCACTTTTTCCAAGACTGCAAGCATCTGAGCATTGCAGTCACCCATACAACTATCTCGGGTGAGACTGTGCAGTACACTTGTGTGCTGTGTTTCCTTCTGGTTTACCAGGAGGGCCGATAGTTTTAGAGGGCCTTGTTGGAAGCTTGTTCAGATTTGAACCTGGGTCAACCCAAGAAGTCGTTATAGGAGGAGATCAACCAACAGATGGTTCCATTGTCGGGATGAACTACATGGGATTGAGTGAGTGGGATCCGTGAAAGAGTCTAACAGAAAATGAAAGTATAGAAGGGAATGTTAAGACCGTGGAATCCAAAAAAGGCAGAGATTGAAAGCTAGTTGAAAACAAAAGAGCTGGAGTTTGCGCAGAAGGATAACATAAACCCTAATTTAACACCACACAAATATCTGGACAAGTACGTGTTTAGTGGCTTGCATGAAGCATTTTTCTGTGATTTCCCGCATGTGTTGCAGGAGTGGATATTGAGGTTGAAAGACAACCACCCTACAAATCGAATTAGACAACTTGAGTGGAATCCCGTGGACATCGTACAGTTACAACAAGTTAACAACAAATTCATGCGTGCAATAGATTTCTGGCTAGACAGTATTGTTGCAGGGTTTATCACATAATTTGCAGTAGACACCGTGAAGTCTTATAGCGCAACAGAGAAAGAATTTCTAAAAGGACCTAGAGATAGGTATATCAAATCGCAGTATACTTCCATGACGATCTTGCTGTATAACAAAGGTGTAATGACTATGGCATCAGACAACTAAACTTCACTGGGTGCATGGGGGAAGGGGGGAAGCACTGACAAAAGCTGGAAGAATGGAGGGAAAGATGGATAAGGGAAAGAAGGAGGCCATGGACCTTGTTATCACATATAGCTGTCAAAAGGTCACAGGACAACCAAGTCTGTGGTTTGCACATAAGCGTCCAAACGCATCATCTAAGAGCAGTCCATTTTGGGCTTGAATCACTAACAAGCAGGTTTGATTTTCAACTGTGGAGATCCCATGAGCAGTTCAGAGCAACGACTCTCGGGCGGTCAGGATTTCAAAGTCGTGCAAGAATTAATGACTAGGCAGAGGAGTCGAAGTCTCGAAGTAAATCTGAGCCATTGAAGGCTGAGGAAACACATCGATAGATATCACACTTTGGAAGATTTACTTTGGAGGATTGTGAAAGCAAGTAGAAAAAAACTCTTGAAGCGCGAACTCTTGAAGTAAAGCTCGGTCGTCTAAATCTAGAGGACACACATAGACAAATCTCGCACTTCAGAAGATTTACTTCAAAGGATTGTGCAAGAAAGCAGAAGAAAACTCCCGAAGCTCGAACTCCCGAAGTAAATCTAGGCTGTCCAAATCTAGAGGACACATGGAAGTAGATCACTCACTTCGGGAATTCGTCACTTCAGAGGTTGTAAGAGTTGTGAATTGAAAAGTCTCGAAGACTCAAAGCCAAAATTCATGAAATAATTGTGGACCGTCGATCTCGAACCAACAAGGACCATTGATCTTGGCAGTAGTATCACTAGAAGCCTCGAAGTCCTAAAGGTCCCAAAGTAAATCTCAACCATCCAAATCAAAAGGCCACGCGTCACCAGATCTCTCACTTCGGGAATTCGGTGCTTCGGGGGATTGCACGAGAAAGCAGAAGAGAAGGCCCAAAGCTTGAATTCCCGAAGTAAATATCGACCGTCCAAATCAAAAGGCCATGCATAGCCAGGTGTCACACTTCGAGAATTTGACACTTCAGAGGAATGAAAGAGATATACACTAGAAAGGCCTGAAGCCCAAACTCCTGAAGTAATTGTGAGCCATTGATCTCCACAGCAGGAAGCAGGGTCCATCCAAGAAGGATGTGTGGCAACAAAAGCGAGGCTTTCCCAAATTGCAGATTGACGACCATGCTTCATTGCGGGGACACAACTTGCTCGAGTTTTAAAATTATTGAGCGGTCCTGCAATCAAAACCATGGTATAGTAAAAGAACTACGTGGCAAAAGGTGTTGAATTACGTGCTAAAAAACAATGTGAATCAAAACCTCCTTTGACGACCTCGCAATCACATGCTTATATAATGTCTAGTCCAAGAGTAGCATGTGGTGGCCCCCTAGGCGTTAAGCCTCATCTTGATCCCGAGGAGGATTCAATTAATGGAAAAGGACTGGTAGCTAAAACCTCAGCTCATTCCATAAATAAAAGGCGTAGAAGCCATGTCCAAGGGGACTAGACTGTCAGCCCGGGGTTTCACAGAGGGCAGAAAGGCCCATACTGATTTGAGTTTGTGTCTGACAAAGGAATACACGCACAATCTGACAGAAGAATACACAAACAAAAGCATTGAAAAATATAGCCAGGTCACACTTCTGGCAGTGGTGGACTGAGCTGATTATAAATAGATCAATATTTATTTTGAGAAACAGAAGGAGGGTGTTCTTCATAGGCTATATAGTCGAGTGAGTTTCAGGAGCAGGTCTCTATAATTTTTCAGTTTGTATGCCTGAGGGCTTGGATTGTAAATATATGTTATTGAAGATTCCTTTGAATCGTTTTTATCAGACTGTCTTCTTAGTTTACACGCTATTTCAGTTTTCCTTCTTGTCTGAATGTAATCTCTCTGATTTATGGGTTTCCGAGGTGATGGAGTTTTTGTTGCTAGCATGCCCATCTTTCATGGTTCGTCATATGTTCTCTGTTTTCCTTCTTGTCTGAATGTAATCTCTTTGATTTATGGATCCCTGAGGCGATGAGGTTCTGTTGCTGTCATGCTCGTCTTTCATGGTTCATCATATGTTCTCTGTTTTCCTTCTTGTCTGAATGAAACCTCTCTGATTTATGGATCCTTAAGGCGATGGATATTCGGTTGCTGTCATTCCCATCTTTCATGGTTCGTCAAATTTTATTTTTTTTCCTTCTTGTTTGAATGTAATCTCTCTGACTTATGGATCCCTAAGGCAATGGAGGTTCTTTTTCTATCATTTCCATCTTTCATGGTTCATAATATTTTCTTTGTTTTCCTTCTTGTATGAATGTAATCTCTCTGATTTATGGATCCCTGAGGCGATGGAGGTTCTGTTGCTATCATGCCCATCTCTCATGGTTCACCAAACATTTTTTGTCTTCTTCTCCTCATCACCACATTAATCCTTTTGTCTGATAGGCGGTTTAAATTCCTTCCTTATCCACGATACTTAAAACTCCATAGCCCAATGGTCCCGAACTGATTTGCAGTTACTTCTGTTATCTTTTCTCCTCTCTACAATCTCACTGATCCACCTTCTCAAACCATTTTAATCCTTTTACTTTTATTTTGATGGGTACTGGGCTTATCCTCTGGTAGTCAGAGGTTGACTCTCAGTGCTAACATTAATGGCACCGTTGTCGGGGATGGAAGTGAAGATATCTTCTTTGGGAGAACGACAACGATCCGATCTGATCTTTGATGGTGAAAAAAGACCAGACACATTCAGACTGCATATCATCACCTGTCGACTCCATGATTAAAGGATCCAGTGGAGACTCCATAGTTTTAAGAAGTCATATTTTCAAATGGAATCCATCTTTGCTTGGTGTTTTTCTCATTTTAATTTCTCTACTATTCTTGGTTTTCCAAATGTTGTTCCTACTATGGATGAGTGGGGTGATTTTTTTCCCATATTTAGAGAACATAGAGATGACAACCCGACATAACATCTGCTTGATTTTCATGAACTCATGCATTAGTTAGGAATACATCATGAGGATGTATTAATGAATATTGTCATGTACTCATTAGAGGGAGATGCTCGTGAGTGGTATCGATCCTTTCCCCTTGTTAACATCTCCTCCCTGGAACAATTTCATGAAGTTTTTAATATGCATTGTCAAAAGTTTTATTCCTCTGAGTTAATTTGTCATAGGTGTTGTGAGGAGTATAAAGACTGTGTTCAGGATATAGCTGATGCTTATGTAGGATGTGAGGTTGAAGAAGATGCCTTGGATGAGGAATTGATTTTTTCTCTTCCCTGTTCATCTGCATTTGATGAAAACTGTGTTTGCTGTCTCAGTAAGGAAAGTGCAAAAATTGAGTCTGTTCTAGAAGATGATATTCTTTGTAGCCTTGTCTATAAAAAGTCTAGATATGAGCATCTTACTTTTGAATCATATGATGATGATGAGATATTGCTTCCTGGGTTGGAGCTTGAAAGGCAGACTGTGTTTAGTAATGATGAACAATTTTCTCATGTTGGACAAAAGATACCTCTTGACATGTCATTCAAGACTTCTCCTCTATTTGATCATTATGGAGACAATGCTGAAGATGATGAGGTGTTTTTTGAAGAGAAAGGCATTATCATCCAACCTTCTAATGAAAGTGAAATATTTTACCAAGAGCAACATGTTAAATAAAAAGAGCCATCCATTGATATACACGAGGAGATTTCTTTCCATCAGCTAGCATATGTGATCAAAGTAGACCAAGGAGAAGTGGATCAACAACCTGCATCAACCTTTCACTCATCTGTGCTTGCCATAGACATTCAATCAGAGGTGAGTAGCTGTAAGACATAGTAGGATTTCTGTTACCAACCTAGTAAGTTTTGTCACCTATTTTATGACCCTGTAGGGGAGTACATGGAGTTGCATTTTTTCCATGTATTGAAGCCTCCAAACTTTATCTTACCTTCAACACTGGGAGGACAGTTGGAGAATGTAATTATTTTTCTATCATAGTTTCATTATATCTTGCTGACCTGTGATAGAGTAAATAAGTTTTCAGTTAGGAGGTTACTTGAATGGATTTGGTGGAAGTTTGCTTTCACCTAACACATTGTAAAAATCAGTTAGTGTAGGTTTGTATATAAATAATCTCCTTCTATAGCACATGTATTTTCTTTCTTTTCAAGTAGATATTGTACATATCATCCTGTGGTCCTCATAAGGATTTTTTTTGAGATCCACTCCATAACCCAAAGGCTAAGGCACTGGAACTGCGCGTTCTTGGCAGCTCGCAGGGAGCATGCCATCCCCTGTGGAGACAAATGTTATCACATATAGCTGTCAAAAGGTCGCAGGACAACCAAGTCTATGGTCTACCCAGAAGTGTCCAAGCGTAGCATCCAAGAGCAGTCCATTTCGGGCTTGAATCACCAACAAGCAGGATTGATTTTCAACGGTGGAGATCCCATAAGCAGTTTGGAGCAGTGACTCTCAGGCGGTCAGGATTTCAAAGTCACGTAAGGATTAACGAATAAGAAGAGGAGCCAAAGTCCCAAAGTAAATTTGAGCCATTGAAGATTGAGGACATGGATCGACAGATCTCTCACTTCAGAAGATTTACTTTTGAGGATTATGTGAGCAAGCATAAGCAAACTCCCGAAGTCCGAACTCTCGAAGTAAATCTAGGTCATCCAAATCTAGAGGACACGCGTCGACAGATCTTGCACTTCAGAAGATTTACTTTGGAGGATTATGCGAGCAAGCAGAAGAAAACTCCCAAAGCCCAAACTCCTGAAGTAAATTCAGGCCGTCCAAATCTAGAGGACACGTAGAAGCATATCTCTCACTTCGGGAATTCAACACTTCGAAGGTTGTAAGAGTTGTGAATTGAAAAGTCCCAAAGAGACATAGCCCACAATATTGAAATAATTGTTGACCTTTGATCTCAAACCAATAAGGACCGTTGATCTTGGTAACAATATCACCAAAAGACCTGAAGTCCTAAAGGTTCCGAAGTAAATCTCATCTGTCCAATTCAAAAGGCCATGCGTCACCAGATCTCTCACTTTGAGAATTCAACGATTCGGGGGATTGAACGAGAAAGCAGAAGAGAATGCCCGAAGCTTGAGTTCCCGAAGCAAATATTGCCCATCCAAATCAAAAGGCCACACATTGCCAGATCTCACACTTCGAGAATTTGGCACTTCAGAGGATTGAAAGAGCTATACATTGGAAGGACCTGAAGCCCAAACTCCCGAAGTAATTGTGAGCTATTGATCTCCGCAATAGGAAGTAGAGTCCATCCAAGAACGATGCATGGTAACAAAAGTGAGGATTTACTAGATTGCATATCACGACCAGATCGACAACCATGCTTCATTGCGGGGACACAAATTGCTCGAGCGTTAAAATTATTGAGCGGTCCCGCAATCGAAATCGTGGTATAGTAAAAGAGCTACATGGCGGAAGGTGGTGAATTGCGGGCTCAAAAGCAGTGTGAATCCAAACCGCCTTTGACAACCCCGCAATCTCATGATTATATAGTATCTAATCGAAGAGAAACATGTGGTGGCCCCCTAGGCATTAAGCCTTGTCCGGATCCCGAGGAGGATTCAGTTAATGGAAAAGGACTGGTCGCTGAAAACTCAGCTTAGTCCATAAATAAAAGGTGTAGAAGCCATGGCCGAGGGGACTAGACTGTCATCCTGCTGTACCACAGAGGGAAGAAAGGCCCATACTGATCCGAGTTTGCGTCTGACAAAGGAATACATGCACATTTTGATAGAAGAATACGTAGACAGAAGAATTGAACAAGATAGCTAGGTCACACTCTTGGCAATGGTTGACTGAGCTGATTATAAATACATCGGTCTTTATTTTGAGAAATAGAAGGGGGGTGTTCTTCATAGGCTGGAGAGCCGAAGGAGTTTCATTAGTAGGGCTCTGTAACTTTTCAGTTTGTATGCCTGAGGGCTTGGATTGTAAATATATGTTATTGAAGATTCATTTGAATCATTTTTATCAGACCGTCTTCCTAGTTTACAGACTATTTCTGTTTTCCTTCTTATATGCATGTAATCTCTCTGATTTATGGATTCCTGAAGCGATGGAGTTTCTATTTCTATCATGCCCATATTTCATGGTTTGTTAGATGTTCTCTAGTTTCCTTCTTGTCTGAATGTAATCTCTTTAATTTATGGATCCCTGAGGCGATGGGGGTTCTGTTGTTGTCATGCCCATCTTTCATGGTTCGTCAGATTTTCTCTGTTTCCCTTCTTGTCTAAATGTAATCTCTCTGATTTATGGATCCCTGAGGCGATGGAGGTTCTGTTGCTGTCATGCCCATCTTTCATGGTTTGTCATATTTTCTTTGTTTTCCTTCCTGTCTGAATGTAATCTCTCTGATTTATGGATTCCCGAGGTGATGGAGGTTCTGTTGCTATCATGCCCATCTTTCATGGTTCGTCATATTTTCTCTATTTTCCTTCTTGTTTGAGTGTAATCTCTCTAATTTATGGATCCCCGAGTCGATGGAGGTTCTATTGCTATCATTCCCATCTTTCATGGTTCACCAGACATTTTATGTCTTCTTCTCCTCATCACCACATTAATCCTTTTTTCTGATAGGTGGTTTAAATGCCTTCCTTATCCACTATACTTAGTACTCCATATCCCAATAGTCCTGAACTGATTTGCAGTTACTTCTATTATCTTTTCTCCTCTCTACAATCTCACTGATCCACCTTCTCAAACCATTTTAATCCTCTTTCTTTTATTTTGATGGGCACTGGGCTTATCCTCTTGCAGTTAGAGGGTGACTCTTAGTGCTAACATACCTAATCATGATGGAGGAAGATCATATAAAATAGATAATGGCAACAAATGGAAAGACGCACAATGGAGTACCCTACCAATATAATATAAATAATAAGAAGAGAGCCATAACGGATAGAGAAGGCTTGGAAAGTGATGAATAAGAGGTATATGATCTCCGGGCTGTGGAGCAGATTGAGAAAATCCCGCATGCAACATATGAAAGGAAGACAAGAGGTCCAAGGGAAGGAACATAAGGCATAACTCCTATCCATGTCAATGTCAGTGTGGAACCCATAACCCCATGTGTGACTAATACACCAGAAATAACACCACCATTTAGACAACCGAATTTTAGTGGAAGAAAGATAGCAGGAAGTGCACCTAATCAAGGAGAAACAACTGGAGGAGCCAGTTCAAGAAGTAGTAATCAAATATCTACATCGCGTGGAGGTCGTAGTTCATCAACGTTTAACATGGAAGGACATGATCCCACCATTAGGTTACTCTAATTCAAAGGAGAGGCATCAGAGGATCCTGGAAAGGACTTGTTTATCTGCGAGAATATTTGGGAAGCAAAGCAAATCACAGATGAGGATACAAAACTTGTGCCGTTAGCTATCACGCTAAGAGATCACGCACTGGATTGGTACATGAGCTTAGTTGTAAACCATCCACCAAGAACAACAAGGACGATTATAGATGTCAAGAAGCTACTGATAAATGAATTTCAGAAGCTAGCTCA
>JZKD02S1901943.1:6305-30920 GCA_000966675.3 Picea glauca | reverse complement strand
CAACACTCCCCCTTAACAAGAAGGGTATTCTTTAGCAGCATCATGCGAGAGAGAGAGGACAACATCATCAACAACATCAAATGGGAGGACAACATCATCAATATCATCTTGGTTGACGTATCTATAAATCATCAGAAGTTTCTTCATCAACATTATCATTATTCTCAAAGGAATGCCATCATCATCTGCATCAATATGTATTAATATAAAAACTGATACATCATCATCATCACAGCACAAGGCTGGCTCATCATAATACAAGACTGGCTTCATGTCACAACAATCAAGTCGGAAGCTCAGTAGTTGTCTCATCTCGTTGTCTTGCTTTACGTCACAACACTCAAGATGGAAGCAAGAAACTCGTCTTGCTTTACGTCACAACCATTAGGTTGGAAGCAAGATACTAGATTGGCTTTACGTCACAACTATCTAGCCAAAAGCTCAGTACTAGTCTCATCATATCATCTTGCTTTACGTTTGACAACTTGGCCAGAAGAAAGGATCATCTCTTCTTGCTTTATGTCTGACAACTCAGTCAGAAGCAAGGAACATCTCTTCTTGCTTTACATCTAACAAATCGGTCAGAAGAAAGGAACATCTCTTCTTGATTTACGTCTGACAACTCGGTCAGAAGCAAGGAACATCTCTTCTTGCTTTATGTCTGACAACTTGGTCAGAAGCAAGGTACACATCTCATCTTGCTTTATGTATGACAACTAGGTCAGAAGCAAGGAACACATCTCATCTTGCTTTACGTCTGACAACTAGGTCAGAAGAAAGGAGCACATCTCATCTTTCTTTACGTCTGACAGCTAGGTGAGAAGCAAGGAACACATCTCATCTTGCTTTACGTCTGACAGCTAGGTTAGAAGCAAGGAACATCTTGCTTTACATTTGACAGCTAGGTCAGAAGCAAGGAACACATCTCATCTTGCTTTACGTCTGACAGCTAGGTCAGAAGCAAGGAACATCTTGCTTTAAGTCTGACAACTAGGTCAGAAGCAAGGAACATCACATCTACTCCCCCTTTAGAGGAAGGTCCTTTCGGACTAAGCCAAGCTTATCTCTGAAGTACTCAAACTTTACACGAGATAGAGGCTTGGTCAACATGCCAACAACCTGTTCATCCATGCTAATGTACTGGAGCTTCGAGGCTCCTCTCTGTACCATGTCGCAGATGTAATGATAGCGGATCTCTATGTGCTTCGACCTGCCGTGGAATATAGGATTCTTTGTCATCTTCATGCAGCTCTAGTTGTCACATAGAATCATGGTTGCTCTCATCTCAAAGTCAAACAGGCTGGTCAACAACTTTTGAAGCCATATAACTTTGCAGCTAGCAGAACATGCAACAATGTATTCCGCTTCCGCTGTGCTGAGAGCAATACTAGATTGCTTCGTACTCTGCCATGAGATCATAGCTGATCCCAAACTGAAACAACATCCTGAAGTGATTTTCCAATCAGAAACACTTCCTGCCCAATCTGCATCAGTATATCTGCTCAATGTGAAATCATGATCTCCATCATAGCTGAGACCATAATCTATTGTACCTTTAAGGTACCTCATCACATGTTTTGCAGCCACTAGGTGAACATGTCTGGGTTCTACCAGAAATTGACTCAAGGTGTTCACGGCAAAAAAAATGTTTGGTCTAGTGTTCGTTAGGTACATCAGCGATCCAATAATCTGTTTGTACAGTGTGGCATCAATCAATTCTGATGAAAGTATCAACCAACAGCTTCAACTTTGCTTCCATGGGTGTATTCATGGGCTTGCATTCCAACATGTCAAGTCTCTTTAAGATTTCGACCGTGTGCTTCCCTTGGTTAAGGAATATCCTCTCAGGACTCTGCCATACCTCAAGACCTAAGGAATAATGCATTAGGCCAAGGTCTTTCATTTCAAATTTCGAGGCAAGTCTCTTTTTACATTCAGTGATGAGCTTTTCTTCTCCAGTTAAGAATAAGTCATCCACATACAACAGTAAGATTACTGACTCATTGTTCATAATTTTGAAGTAGAGATTAGAGTCTGCTTGACTCTTGGTAAAGCCTAAGCTCGTCAAGAAACTGTCTATACGGCCATACCAAGCTCTAGGAGCTTGCTTCAATCCGTATAAGGCTTTCTTCAATCTGCAGACATGAGACTTCCTGTCTTCAACCTCAAATCATTGAGGTTGCTCTATATACGCTTCCTCTTCGATAACACCATTTAGGAAAGCTGTCTTCACGTCCATCTGGTGCAACTTACACTTCATCTTAGTTGCAAGAGCTATGATGGTTTTGATCGAAGTGTATCTGGCCATAAGAGCGAATGTTTCTTCATAGTCAATGCCTTCCTTCTGGGAAAAGCCATGAGGGACAAATCTTGCTTTATACTTCTCAATACTTCCATCAACAACATGTTTTGTTTTGAAGAGCCATCTAGAGGATACCACATCTTTATTCTTCGGTCTGGGAACTATTTCCCATACTTCATTCTTCATTATGGATTGGTATTCCTCTGTCATGGCATCTACCCATTCTTTCCTTTGAATGGCTTCTTCAAAACAGGTAGGCTCCTCTTCTAGGAGGTCACACATTAAAGATGTATAACAAGAGAATGGATTTGGTCTTTTCACCTATCTCGTGGTTCCTTGGGGAACACCGTACTTCTCTCCATCTTGAATAACCTCTCTAGCTTAGGCTGACTTTCTTTTATGGAGGATCGTCATCTGAGGAGGTTCTTGCACTTCTATTATATCATGGTCTTCTAGAAGTTCCTCATCAGGGGAAGTTACGACTTCCCTCTCTGGTTCTGCAGCTCTGGGAACCTCCCTCATTGTAGTATGGGGGATTACGGGTTCCTCTTCATATACCTCTTCAAGCTGACATATTTTAGATTTCTTGAGCGCTGCATCTTCATCAAAGGTCACATCCTTGCTGATCTCAATGTGATGTTGACCTAGTATATAGATCCTGAAGGCCTTGGAAACCTCACAATATCCCACAAATATTCCCTTCTTTCCTAAAGGGTTCAACTTGTTTCTCTTTTCTTTAGGTATATGAATAAACACTGGACAACCAAATATTTTGAGATGGCTTACCTCTGGCTTCTTTCCGGTGAACATCTCTTTTGGTGTCTTGAGCCCANTTCCCCCTTCAAATCTGATTTGCAGATTTCTAGACTGGTGCTTCTGGTACCTCTGGTACTTCTAGTACTTTGTGAAACTAGGGTTTCACTTTCCAGGAGATCCAGCCACTGAAAAAGGTGCGCTGATGATGCCAAATTGATCCTTAGGGGAGGGCACAACTTTCTAGATAGTTTTAGGGCTGAAAAGATTCACTTTTGAAAAACCCTAATTTGTAGGTATGACAACAGTGACGTTTTTCTCTTGCGAAAGATGCTTCCTTCAACTCGGCTCTGAAACCATGTTAATGTTTAAGCCATTATTATAGATGTTTTCATTTCATTAGATAACAATAGCATAATCCAAGATCACTGAGAAATACACAATCACAAGAGACACAACATTTATCCTGGGAAACCCTCTAGGGGAAGAAAACCCAACAAAACTTCCTTAATAGCTAATACAATGCCAATAGATCTCTATGCTAAAACAAAAAGTCCTCTCTAAGATATGCGCCACTCTATCTCTCCTTTGTCGGTAACAGATCAAAACTTGTCTCTTAAACTGCGCAAGTGAGTTGTGTCTAAGTGAGGCGCTAGCCTCCTTTATTTATACAAGTCTGGCACATGTGAAGTGTCTCTTCACTGGCAGGGCCGACTTCTCAATCTGGGTGGGTAAACCCACCTTTATTATATTTCTGGATCTCTTTATTAACTTCTAGGGCCGACTTCTTATTCTGTCTATTATAATTGTCTTTTGACCAATCCGCAAAAGGGGATTTGGTCTGATTACAATAAGCGACATGATCAATCCACAATGGGAATTGATCCTATCAATAATAATAAGAATACTCTTTGCAGTTACAATATTTCAACAACCTATTCTAGTATTCCCAGATTGGAAAAAGACATTCCACGTGCATGTCGATGCATCAACTATAACACTTGGAGAAATTCTAGCGCAACCAAGAGCAGGGGATTTGGATCATCCTATAGCATTTGCAAGTAGAAAACTGTCTGAATCATATCAGAACTACACAACTATAGAAAGAGAAGGCCTAGCTATGGTCTATGCACTTCAAAAGTTTAGACATTACTTATTGGGAATACACTTCAAGATGTTCATAGATCATTTATCCCTCAGATACCTAGTCAACAAGGCAATGTTGGGTGGGAGGATTTGTAGATGGCTACTGTTATTTCAGGAATTTGATTTTGAAGTGATAGTCAAACCAGGGAAGTTGAATGCAGAACATGATCACTTGTCTAGGGTAACGAATGGAGAGGAACCTACCAACTTGGAAGACAAGTTCCCTAATGCGCAATTATTTTCAGTCCAAATAGCCGATGAAGACTTTGTTGATATTATTGAATACTTGAGTACAAGGATTGTGCCACAAGAGTTTAACACTATGTAGAGGAAGACTCTGGTAATCATGGCTGTAGACTATCAATTGATTGCATGACACTTATACAAAAGGGTCACATACAACATTTTGCAAAGATGCGTACTAGAACATGAAAGGCCTAAGATTTTGGTAGAAGCTCATGAGAGAATAGCCGGAGGAAATTATGCAGGAAAAGCTACCATGCAAAAGGTATTGCATGCATGACTATGGTGGCCAACAATTCACAGAGATGCTAAGGAATATTGCCAAAGATTTGATGTTTGTTAGAGGGCTGGTAAACCTAATAGAAGGGATGAGATGCCCCAAAGGCCACAAGTAACTTTGGAGGTATATGAAAAATGGGCAATAGACTTTGTGGGACGAATTAATCCACCAAAAAAAAGGTCAGGATCAAGATACAACATTACTGCAACAAAATACTTAACAAGATGAGCAGAAGCAATACCAGTAAAAGACTGGAACACAAAGACAACAACACATTTATTGTTTAAGCAAGTGATCACTAGATTTGGCTGTCCAAGGATTTTGATGAGTGACCAGGGCACTCACTTTATCAACAACACTATCAAGGCTATGACTGAGGACTTTGAAGTCTATCATCAGAAGAGTACACCATACCATCCTCAAGCAAATGGAACAGTATAAGCCTTCAATAAGATCCTGAAGAGGGCTCTGACAAATATCTGCAATGTCAACAAGGATGATTGGGAATTGAAAATACCAACAATACTGTGGGCATACATGAATAGATGTAAGAAGTTGACAGGACAAACACCATTTAGGTTAGTGTATGGGAAAGAAGCAGTGGTACCATTGAAATGCCTGGTACCTAGTCTGCCTGTAGCAACAATCACCGACATGACAGAAAGAGGTACAGTGAAAGAGAGGTTGAATCAAATAATGGAGATGGAGGAGGATAGGATTCTAGTAGGATTTCATTAGGAAGTACATAAATCAAGAGAAAAAACTTGGCATGAAAAACATATCAAGAGGACGAGTTCTAAGGAGGGAGATCTAGTCTTTCTTTATGACAGTAAATTTCTTCAGCATCCAGGTAAATTAAGAATGTATTGGCTGGGGCCATATGAAGTGAAGACTGTCACAGATGGGGGAGCTGTAAAACTGAAAGATTTGGGAGGCACATAACTGAGAGGAATGATTAATGGAAGTGCACTGAAACTGGATAGGGACAATCGACCTCCTAGCACTTAAAACTTATAGCACAGTAATAAAACATGTACATAGTGTATTCTAGTAGAAGTTAAGATAGAGAAAATGAGAAAAAAAAACAAAAAGGAGAAAATAAGGAAAAATAAATACAAAAATAGAAAAGACAGAAAATACAAAAATACTAGAAAATACAAAGTGCAACAGAAAGTGGACTCAGCGCGTCGAAAGGGAAAATGTCTGTGTGCAACATACAAGTGACACATTGCACACTAAGGAAAAGTTACACAAAATATACGCCACGCACTCGAAACACTTAGCGCACCGGAAAAGGGGTCAATGGTATAGAAAAAAGGTGCCAACCGGTGGTATTTATGAAATTGAATGGAACGTACTCATAAAGCGTCATTGCATTAATTGCAGCCAGAGAAGGTTCTCCGAGAGTTTTCATGACATTTTCTATATAAAGGGGAAACACGGGGAACATAAGACTTATTGTGAAATCGTGAAATTGCAGTGATAGAGAGCATGTAGAGCAGAATTGAATTGATGAAGAACACAATGCGAACAGGTTGGAACCAATTCAAAAAAAATTGACTAGTACCCATGATGGCACCACCGAAGATGGGTGTGCCAAGATAAGTAGGGAGGAAAACTAGAAGCAACGTCAGGGTACCATATGAAACCGCGAAGGCCAAATAGAAAACCACCGAGATCGAGTAATTCATCGATGTGGACATGATTCCTTCACCACATGAAGAACCATAAACCCTACACCGGTGGTGGAAGAAACACAACCCTGAACAACAATGACCATGGGAATAAAATTGCATAATGGTGCATAGGATCACACTACAAATGACACAGACACCGTACAACTACCTGCGAGGGTTGAAGAAGCCCAATGAACAAATGGAGAAGCCAACACACACATGGAGGCTGCAACGCCAAGACCACCCAGAGCAGGGTCTGCATAGAAATAAGAGGGTCTGGTGGAAGACATTAACGACCAACCATACTCTGACATGGAAAAGAGACAGATGGAGGTTGTGACCTCAATGCAGCTACCAAGAAGAAAGGGAAAACAACCAATAGCACAATCCCCTCATAGATAGCCCGATGCAACCATTGTACTACTGTGCATTCCAAAGGGAGTGCAAATCACACCAACACTTCTGGGATGCATGGAGAAGTTAAGATATTCGGACCATGATTTGGCCGATGCTAGAAAATTAACTGAGTTTACATAGTAGGTATACCTGGAAAGTATAGGGATATGTCCCTTTGGATACCCAATCCTACAACCAAAACCATGGGCAACCGGCCTGGACAACATAGGGATTCTGAATCTGCTCAAAATTCCCCATTTCAAAAGGGGGAAAGAAGTAAACAACTGCATCAAGCAATTGACGATGATCCTCCATGGAGGATTCTTATGGTTGGAACAACCCGTCCCAATAGACGTGGAGCTTATTACAGTCATCACAGGTCTTCCATCAATGGGTGAGAACCCCGCATAGTACCTGGATGACAAAATAAAGGAGAAATCCCTTGCTGAGGAGATGAAGAAAACTTATGGCACAGAGAGGGGATCGCATGGGATCATAATAGAGAGGATCAATGAAACAACAATGAAGATGGCCACCAAGCTCATGGCCTGCAAAATGATCAGGAAATTCTGCAAAGAGGAAGTCCCTGCTGGGGTTGTCACAGCTGTAGAGTAGTGTGCTAATGGAACTACACACAGATGGGCCCTGTATCTATTGAAGACTGCAAAGATGCACAGGACTTGGGAACATAATTCCACTATTCGTGGTTACTCATTTTGATCGCACTGATGGGGTGGAGGGAGCCCTCGTACTCTGATTTTTGTGATCGAATAGGTTGTTGTTGTGCAACAAAATACACATCATTGGGGAGGTACCTTTTTTAGGTACTTCAAAGAGATACAAGAGAGCGTTGCGAACACTTGGAGGATTACTCCAGACATGGTCACAAAATACAGAGACATATCCAGCTTGAGAGCGAGAAGGCATAATATGTGGATCCAAGCATGCAAGGATTTGGAGAAGAAATGGATACAACTGAGATACATCGTCATTGGAGACAACATAGAAATGGAGATGAGGGATTGGCACGATGACTGGAGGATTACATTTATGACTTAAGAAGTTCCTAAGGGTACAAAGGTAGACACCACTGCGCCCAAAAAGTCGACAAAGGTGGGGAAACCCAACCAAAAGCCGACACAATAGAAGAAGTGGAGTGCGCCAAAGATGAATACACATGTAAAACAAAAGGACTTGCCCCAGGACAGAAAGAGCAAGGAGCAGGAGCCACTGCGATGGAAGAAGCCCCCTTGACATCCACCCCATAGGAGGCAGGGTCCCCTAAGAGGCCAATAATACATATAGGAGGGTTGCACAAGAAGGTGAAAGCGTACAAACAACTTCCAAAATAAACTATCACCAAGGATGATGCAGACCACGTGGCAGAAAGTGTGCAGAACCGTGCAACGAAATATTTTGAAGAATCCCAACACCAGAGAGGAAAAATACAATATGAAATGGTGGGAATAAAGCAGGTCCTCGATTAGATTAGGTTAGCGCAGGGCCTGAAAGGGGAACTAAATCCTTCCCCGAAGAAGAAACAACGATGACAAGGACTCTACCGAGAAAGGAGGACATAGTTCAAACTATTTCCCAGATGAGTCCGAATTTCAGGCTAACAACTAATATGCTGCAAATGGATGAAACTAAAACACATATGCCATTGAAGGATCTGACGCAGGTAGAGCCGGTATTAGCAAGAATACCTACCAAGGAAGTGTACATGAACCAAGTCAGTATTGCACATGAGGTACAATCATGCGCCAGAACAGATGCAACAGAGCTGCAGGAGACAAGAGATGACAAGGAAGCCTTGGAATTGGTGGTTGAACAGGGCAAGTCGGAAACCAAGGAATAAAAGGAGCACACATATAGAATTGAACAGGGTGTGAAAACAATGTACAATCACATCCCTGAGAGTGCACAGGAAGAGAACACAAGCATAGAGGAGAAACTCAAGTTTATTTCCAAGACCATCGAACACTATAGGTAAGAGATTGAAGAATTAAAAGAAAAACTGACTCATACAACTCCTCCCAAGGTGAGAGAGCAGAGGAAACAAGAAGCTTCACTCCAAATGGCAGCAATGGAGGAACAAGTTAGCGCAACAACATGATTGTTTAACAGAGCGATGTAGCTCTCGAAAATGCTAGATGAGAATGAGCAGGTTGAACAGTGGGACCAAGAGGAGGAGAGGCTAAGTTTAGCCATGGAAGAACTCAAGAACCGACAGAAAATGATGAACATCACAAAGCACCTGAAAGGTAATCAAGACTTGAAGAATCTGCAGGCAGATTTGAATGCCACGCAAAGGAAAAAATATGAGAGACATGGAGAAGCAGAACCACTCCAGGAGAAAGTAGCGCAACTGATCGCACAATTGGAGTAGGAAAAGAGGAACATGGCATAAGAACAAACAAAGGGTGCAACACTGATCCATGAGGAGATCACATCACAATCAGTAGAGGTATTGACATGAAGAGCCACGCAGGTCCAGGTAAGAGGAAGGAAACTTTCAGACAAGTTCTACAACCTAGCAGAGGTTGTTCGGGGTGCGTGAAATGCCTAGGTGTCTCAGGACGAGCCACATGTCAGTGTTGGTGGCCTGTTGGGCGCAGACCTATTTTGAGGAAATACTATTTTTGGAAGATAAAACCCAGAATTGGAAAAAGATAACGGGAAGGAACAATAACATGTGCGAGGAAAGCATGCAAGGTGCACATGCAGGAAAACCTAACTACGTTAGGGTTAGGGTTTTTGAAATAAACTGTAATGGCTAAGAAGCTGAGGATTACTATAAATATGTGCCTAGGAGGCCTATGTCAGGGGTCCGCCATTTAAAGAGTTGGAAATATTGTTCTACGTAGTCAAGGGAACTATTGTAAGATTTGATACTATTTTTGTAAGATGTTGAGATGTAGGAGAATAAAGTAGCTAGACCTTAAGGGTTAGATCATAGGCTGAGGATCCTGGTGCGATCTAGTCAGCCTCACAAAGGTTGTGGAGTCTGTTTTGCGATTGTAAGAATGGTATTATAGTGCACGCGACGCCATATATTTCAAAACCATAATANTCAGGAAATTCTGCAAAGAGGAAGTCCTTGCTGGGGTTGTCACAGCTGCAGAGTAGTGTGCTAATGGAACTACACATAGATGGGCCCTGTATCTATTAAACTTGTTCCTTGAAGAATACAAAGATGCATAAGACTTGGGAACATAATTCCACTATTCGTGGTTACTCATTTTGATCGCACTGATGGGGGTGGGTGAAGCCTCATACTCTGATTTTTGTGATCTAATATGTTGTTGTTGCGCAACACAATACACATCATTGGGGAGGTACCTTTTTTAGGTACTTCAGAGAGATACAATAGAGCGGTGCGAACAATTGGAGGATTACTCCAGACATGGTCACAAAATACAGAGACATATCCAGCTTGAGAGCGACAAGGCATAATATGTGGATCCAAGCATGCAAGGATTTGGAGAAGAAATTGATACAACTGAGATACATCGTCATTGGAGACAACATAGAAATGGAGATGAGGGATTGGCACGATGACTAGAGGATTACATTTCTGACTCAAGAAGTTCCTAAGGGTACAAAGGTAGACACCACTGTGCCCAAAAAGTCGACAAAGGTGGGGAAACCCAACCAAAAGCTGACACAACAGAAGAAGTGAAGTGCGCCAAAGAGGAATACACATGTAAAACAAAAGGACTTGCCCCAGGACAGAAAGAACAAGGAGCGGGGGCCACTGCAATGGAAGAAACCCCCTCGACATCCACCCCACAGGAGGCAGGGTCCCCTGAGAGGCCAATAATACATATAGGAGGGTTGCACAAGAAGGTTAAAGCATACAAACAACTTCCAAAATAAACTATCACCAAGGATGATGCAGACCACGTGGCATAAAGTGTGCAGGACCACGCAACGAAATATTATGAAGAATCCCAACACTAGAGAGGAAAAATACAAGATGAAATGGCGGGAATAAAGCATGTCCTCAATCAGATCAGGTTAGCACAGGGCCTGAAAGGGGAACTAAATCCTTCCCCGAAGAAGCAACAACGATGACAAGGACTCTACCGAGAAAGGAGGACATAGTTCAGACTATTTCCCAGATGAGTCCGAATTTCAGGCTAACAACTAATATGCTGCAAATGGATGAAACTACAACACATATGCCATTGAAGGATCTGACGCAGGTAGAGCCGGTATTAGCAAGAGTACCTACCAAGGAAGTGTACATGAACCAAGTCAGTATCACACATGAGGTACAATCATGCGCCAGAACAGATGCAACAAAGCTGGAGGAGACAAGAGATGACAAGGAAGCCTTGGAATTGGTGGTCGAACAGGGCAGGTCGGAAACCAAGGAATAAAAGGAGCACACATATATAATTGAACAGGGTGTGAAAACAATGTACAGTCACATCCCTGAGAGTGCACAGGAAGAGAACACAAGCATAGAGGAGAAACTCAAGTTTATTTCCAAGACCATTGAACACTATAGGCAAGAGATTGAAGAATTAAAAGAAAAACTGACTCATACAACTGCTCCCAAGGTGAGAGAGCAGAGGAAACAAGAAGCTTCACTCCAAATGGCAGTAATGGAGGAACAAGTTAGCGCAACAACATGATTGTTTAACAAAGCGATGTAGCTCTGGACAATGCTGGATGAGAATGAGCAGGTTGAACAGTGGGACCAAGAGGAGGAGAGGCTAAGTGTAGCCATGGAAGAACTCAAGAACCGACAGAAAATGATGAACATCACAAAGCACCTGAAAGGTAATCAAGACTTGAAGAATCTCCAGGCAGATTTGAATGCCACGTAGAGGAAAAAATAGGAGAGACATGGAGAAGCAGAACCACTCCAGGAGCAAGTAGCGTAACTGATCGCACAATTGGAGTAGGAAAAGAGGAACATGGCACATGAACAAACAAAGGGTGTGACACTGATCCATGAGGAGATCACATCACAATCAGTAGAGGTATTGACATGAAGAGCCATGCAGGTCCAGGCAAGAGGAAGGAAACTTTCAGACAAGTTCCACAACCTAGTAGAGGTTGTTCGGGGAGCGTGAAATGCCTAGGTGGCTCAGGATGAGCCACATGTTAGTGTTGGCGGCCTGTTGGGCGCAAAACTATTTTGAGGAAATACTATTTTTGGAAGATAAAACCCAGAATTGGAAAAATATAATGGGAAGGAACAATAACATGCGCGAGGAAAGCATGCAAGGTGCACATGTAGGAAAACCTAACTGCGTTAGGGTTAGGGTTTTTGAAGAAACTGTAATGGCTAAGAAGATGAGGATTACTATAAATATGTGCCTAGGAGGCCTATGTCAGGGGTCCGCTGTTTAAAGAGTTGGAATCATTGTTCTACGTAGTCAACGGAACTATTGTAAGATTTGATACTATTTTTGTAATATGTTGAGATGTAGGAGAATAAAGTAGCTAGAACTTGAGGGTTAGATCACAGGCTGAGGATCCTGGTGCGATCTAGTCAGCCTCACAAAGGTTGTGGAGTCTGTTTTGCGATTGTAAGAATGGTATTATAGTGCACGCGACGCCATATATTTCAAAACCATAATAAACGAGCCTGAGAAGCCATATCTTTTTGGACGTATCCTAGGAGGGGGTAAACCAAGATAACATTTCTGTTGTGTGATGTGTTTATTGCATAATTACTTTATGTAAGTAGTTAGTTGATGAATGAATAATTCTGTGAGATCTGTTATATGTTAGATCTGTTAGAATGCATGCATAAACTTAATAGATGAATGTTTCCTAAGAATAATAGAAAGAACCACCAGATTAAGGCTTAAGAAGAGGAAAGGAAATCCTAGATCCCCTCCTTTTCCAAGATTGCAAGCATTTGAGCATTACAGTCACCCATAGAAATATCTCAGGTGAGACTGCGTAGTACACTTGTGTGTTGTGTTGCCTTCTGGTTTATCAGGAGGGCCGATAGTTTTAGAGGGATTTCTTGGAAGCTTATTCAGATTTGAACCTGGGTCAGCCCAAGAAGTAGTTAGAGGAGGAGATCAACCAACAATAGTCAACTGTAACATAATCTTGAGACTCGTGGGATTTGTAGATAATGATCTGCATGGATCTGCAACCGTTTTTGGGTACCATTTATTTAGGGTTTTTCCTACTGTAAAGCCTATAAAGAGGTGAATTGTAATGTTGTAAAAGGCTAATAGTAAGATAGCTAATCTTTAAAGAAATATTTAGATGTAGGTTGTTGGTCATGAATATGTAAGCCGAATTGGCTATAGGGTTGTTCTTGCGAAAGCAAGAAGGTATGATGTCGATTTGGAAATCAATGTTAATGAGGAAGATTTGGGATCTTTACCTAGGTTGGAGAGTTGGAATCAATGGTGGCCCTGACATCAAATAATGAGTACTAGGGCTTGAACCTTAAAAGGTTACGATCCAGGTACCAATATCCCACTAGCACCCTTTGGTCATTTTCCTCACTTCTAAAAATAAAACCTATCCATCCCCTGTAAAGATTATGAGCAATAGGGACAAAGCCCATAAATGACATCCAAACCTTCAATATCCACTAGTTCAAACTGACCATATTGATGCGACGTCCGTAAAATTTCCCCACGATAGTCTAGTCTACTAGGTCGCCAAGTTGTTCAATAAGTACATTCCCCCCCACAACAAGAGACACCCTGCAACCCCTAGATTTTATTAGATTTTTTCTTCTAAGACCTTTGCCCCCTGCCTTCTTTAGGGCATAATTGGTACCTCTCTACTCTTTAAACTGTAAACAAGATCCAATAAACCCTAACAATGCCGAAGATTGAGGTGAATTAGGCAGCAAGAGTGTCAGGTTGAGTAGTAATAAACTCTTTTTTCTGCACCATGAGGAGTAAATCTTGCCCCTCTGATCCATCAGCCTCCACTCATGTCGCGATCCGAATATCTAAGGCAACCTTTACATCGATCATGCCACATGCCTCCAACTGRCTKCTTAGACCTTCAGAATTAACTTAGATGTCATATCTCTATRCCTCACTAGAGGCACAACCTTCCAAAAGGAAGGGGAGGCTCGAACCCTCATAGGAATTTTTTGGATTCGATGGCAGAAAAACCCTCAAAACCTTTGTACRAGGGGATCCAAAAATATGATCTTCAAAAAGGGAATCTTTCGAATAATCAGTCAGTTGGATATCCATAGTCCTTGGAGAGTTGTCCCTGATGTGACTCCATAAAGACAACCCGAGGTCATAAACCCTAAATCACCAATTTTGTTATAACACCATAGCTTTTCTTTAAAATTAGTTAGATAATACTATTAGTCTGTTGATATTCCAAAGGGCATCCTCTTCTAGTACCCCACAAGAATGGAGTTAAGAAGTAACATATTTAGTCCACCCTCTCTTTAGCCTTGATTGGAATTTACTAATCTTTGAGTTGTGATTGGAAGCCTCTCTTTCTTCTTATTAACCAACTTATACTTGTACAATATGTACCTTATTAGAGGCTTACTCTCCATGGGTGGGAGACTAGTGTATGTTGATTCCAAAACAAGAGTGTTTCAAAACCAACATCGAATCAACCTCCCGTGAAGCTAGGCAAGAAGAGTCAGGAATGATAACCTAGGTTTTAAGCCCAAAAAATAAAGCACATTAAACCCTAACAACATAGAAGACTAAGCACAAATCTTGTATATATGTTTTTGCAATGATTGTTTTTTATTGTATTTTGTAACTTATATTATTTTGTATTTGTTTTTTTAAGTGAAATGCAAATTAAACAAAATTTGAGTGAATGATGTAAGTGCAAATCTTAAAAAGAAAGTTAAACYAACTAAACCCTAAGTTACAAGAATTGAAATCTTTATTGCATGATTTTTTGCAATTATTAAACTTTTATGTGTTTTATGACTTTATCATTTTTTTATACTTTTTGTTTTAGTTTATACAATGTAAGTTAGTGTAAAAACAATTAAAGAGAGATTGATAATACAAATGTTAAAGAAGAATATTAAAAACAAATCAACTCCATGTTAGTTTATATTTACAAGAACATAGTACAATGGATTTTATTTTTGTTTTCTTTTAATGTTGCAAATAATAAATAGAAGTAAAACTAAAATAATAAACTAAATAAAAGAACGTAAAACAATTGTGCATATTTTTTTTTTTGTAAGTGAGTTGAGATTCTATATTACTGAGTAAAATATTGTACAAAAAAGGCTGAGGGGTGGCCCCTGATCTGCGAAAAAGGAAACCAGATCAGGGGTCCCCAAGCTGCGCTATCTACATTAGTGGTAGGATGGCTGGGCCACCACTCGGGGAAATCAACCCAGTCTCCATAAGTTCATTTAAAGAAGAAAAAATAACTGTACCATCTGCAATACATAAAAATGAGAGCATATAACATGAGCTGGTCCTATACTGATAAGCAAAAGAACTTGAGTTGGTGCTGCGCTAGTCCACGCAGATTGGGTGGTTTTTATCTCCTGCCTTCCTTACCTCATTTTCCTTTTTCTGCTCCACCGTGTGCGTCGTTCTGATGCTGGCTGGTGTTCCGTGTCGGTTTGCTGGAGTGATGTCCATGTGATGGACATAACGAAGGTAGAGTTGGAATTGACCAGCCAATCGATCTATTTTTTCACCTTGGTTCCTCTGGTTCTATGCTATGCCTCTTACGCTGGCCTCCAGGTCACTGAGGCAGCTCAGGATTTCTATGATTTCCTTATTGCGGCCTCGGTTTTCCACCTTGCTGGTCTTGTTCTTTTCTACTCTCAACTTGCATATTAGTATTTTTGTATGCCAAGTTTCCTCCACTATTTTTTGGTAGAAGGTTTTCCTGGCATGTGTGGCCCCTGGGTCCCTTAACCCGTCTGCTTCTTGGATGAGTTTCACCCAATCTTTGCCTTGGTGCTTGGTGTTGACTTCCCGCTCCCTTCTGTTGATGATTGCTTTACCCTTTGTATCTGCATGCTCAAGGAAGGTGCCTTTGGCCTCTCTGGCCGCCCGTTCCATCCTAGGGATCTTCCGGGCGCTTATTGGGAGTTCCTCCCCCTGGGGTCCTCTCTTACTCTAGGCGTTCTTCATTATTAACATCTTTTCTTGTAAGCTGCGACTTCTGCCGTGCTTTCTTTCTCTGCTACTACTCTCCCCTTCCTGGTCTTTGGAATTGCTGCTAGTTGGTCCGTCGCTACCCCTGATGCTTCTTCTTTTATAGAGTTTCCCCGAGGGTGGTCTTCTCCAGGTAATCATTTGTCTCTCGTAAAAGCCTATCTTTTGGTCCTGTATCTCTGTTTCTGAGCGTGTGTGCTTGGGAGCTCTATCGTCACTCCCGTGCCAATCTTTTTCCTTACACGATGTCCTCCTTTCATTTCCTCCCTCAGGATTTGGGTGTAGATGAGGTGTACCCATACCTGCTGTCAGGCTATCCCTTTGGTCTTCGTCCTTTGCCGGCTATGACTTACCCTTTCCATTCTCCCACGGCCAGCCCCTGTACTTCCTTCTATTGACAAGACCTTGGTATCGTACCCCTTCTTGTGGTGTGAATGTGATCTGCATTGTAACTCGTGTTTAAAAGGTGACCTAACGGATTCGACCTCGATCCTACTTTCCCTTCATTTAATTCTGTGTCTCTAGCCTCGATGTGGTCGCCCGTACTTTAGCTGCCATCATAGTCCTTGCCGCTAGATGGGTACAGTCTGTCTGAAACTGGCCACTTGGGATGCTAATCCATGTGGCATCCAATTCTGATCCTTCCAGGTTGACCCCTTCATTAGAAATTCTATCCGTCAGTCCATTTGCTGACCTGCGGACCCAACACAACTCCATTGTGATCCCTTTCTGCAGATGCTCCTGAATCTTCTACAGATAGTACGCCAAGTGCTAGTGCCTCTGTATTTTTCCCACTTTGGTTCCGTTTTGGAGTTTCCTTACCATGTTGATGAATAACATGGAGTTGCCTTCCACTATTACTTTTTCCATTCCTTCTCTGTGTAGTATATCTAGACTTGTCTCCATTGCTCCAAATTCCACAACGTTGTTTGTTGAATTCCCCAAAATTTTTGTGTACAGTCAGATAATTCTTCCTTGACTGTCCCTGATTACTCCCCCCATACCAATCCATCCTGGGTTGCCCTTCGATGCCCTGTCTAAATTTATCTTGAGGGAGCCCTCTGGTGGCAGTTTCTAGTTGCACTCGCCTAAAATTAGTTGCGACTTCTGTCTCACCTAATTGGGGTTGTGTCTTCCTTTCACTTGGAAAGCCTATAGAATTATGAGATCCCGATCAGTGAGTTGTGCTCCTCCTGTTTGGAGGTTGCGGCTCTGTACTGTTTCCCTTGTCATGGCTATTACTGTTTCCTTGATCTTTCCAACCGTCCAACTTTGGTTCTTAAAGATGCACTGGTTCCTTTCCTTCCAAATTTCCCAAATGATCATGCCGGGGGTGAGGGTCCAACAAAGATTCACCTCTTCATTGTCACTGTAGTTTTCCTCCCAGGTATTTATAGTTGCGGAAATGTTTCCTCTGACCCTTAGGAAACATAAGTACATGTATGAGCAAGGAAACAGAAGAGAATATTTGAAAAAATGTTGGAAGAATAAGAAGAAGGATAAATATAATTAGAGAATGAAGGGATTCAAACCTCCCTTGCACAGAAACAACCCTAATAAAAATCAACAAGATTAGTCTCCTAAGAATGAATCCAATAAGGAAGACTCCTTGGGAAAAAGGGGAAGACCACAAATCAAATGTTGGGGATGCAAAGAAGATCACATGTACATGGATTTCCCTCACAGAGTAGACAAAATGAAGATCTTACACAACATCCAAGATGCTACAACAATATAAGACATGGGCATAAGTATTCCAAGAATATATGTAGACTTAGAAGATCGACAAGTAGGACATTAATCCCATATGATTGAAGTGGAAGGTAAGATCATTAATTAGCCTGTTGCTATTTTAATTGATTAAGGAACATGCCATTGTTACATTGATCCTAAAGTAGTGGACATATTACATTTGGAGGAAAGTAAGCATGAAAAATCAAGTTTGGTTCATCTAGCCATTGGAACCAAAAGAAGGATCAATGAGACTGTTAGAGGTTGTCCAATAAATCTGAATGGCTTAAATACATTTGCTGATATTAATCTCATACCATTAGAATATTACGATATCCTAATCAGAATGGATTGGGTGGACAAGCATCATGCTGTCCTATATTACCATTACAAGACATTTACATGTCTTGATGAATAAGGAAAACATAGCTCTGTGAAAGGAATTCTAAGACCCATTTCTGTAAGGGAGATTTCAACCTTACAACTGAAGAGATGTTTCAGAAAAGATTGTTAATTGTATGAAACTCATGTGGAGGAGACAGAAAAGAAAAAAAGGGCCAAGCCTTGAAGTTTTCTTAGTATTGTAAGAGTTTGAAGATGTATTCCAAGAAATATGAGGATTTCCACCAAAGAGGGAGATAGATTTCTCTATTGATTTAGTACTGGGAGCTACACAAGTTTCAAAGACACCTTGTAGAATGAGCACACCAGAATTAAAATAATTACAAATGTAGTTGGAGGAATTGTTGAAGAAAGGGTACATACGCCCAATTGTTTCACCTTGGGTAGCAACAATACTCTTTGTTAAAAAGAAGGATGGAACATTGAGGCTGTGTATTGACTTTAGACAACTGAATAAATTCACTGTGAAGAAAAAATACCCTCTACTCAGAATTGATAACGTCTTTTATCAACAAAGATAAGCAAATATATTTCAAAAATAGACTTGAGATCATGATACCATCAGGTAAGAATCAAGGAAGAAGACATCAATAAGATAACCTTTAGAACCAGGTATGGACATTACGAATTTTTCGTGGTGCCATTTGGACTGACCAATGCACCAACTTCCATTATGTTCTTAATGAATGACATACTTAGAAATTTTGGATAAGTTTGTCATTGTATTCTTGGATGAGATACTTATCTATTTTAAATCAGAAGAAGAACATGAACTGTTACTGCAAGTACTAAGGGAACATGAACTTTATTCCAAGCTTAGTAAGTGCTCTTTTTACCAAGAGCAAATCCATTATTTGGGGCACATTATTTCAGAAGAAGGGATATCAGTAAATCCTAAGAAGATTGAAGCCATTAGAGGACGACCAACACCAAGGAATGTTTTAGAAGTCATATTTTTTATGGGATTAGCCAGATACTATATGAGGTTTATAGAAGGGTTCTCTAACATTGCTCATCCCATCACTTCTTTAGAAAAGAAGGGAATTAAATTTGAATGGATGGCAAAGTGTGAAGAGAACTTTAATTTGTTAAAATAATTACTTACTAGTGCACCTATTTTAAATATTGCTGACCCAAATGAGAGTTTTGTGGTATGTACAAATGCATGGAAGGAAGGACTTGGTGGATTCCTCACTCAAAATGGACATGTCATTAGTTATGAGTCCATAAAGCTTAAAGAACATGTGAGGAATTATTTCACAAATGATTTGGAGCTTGTTTCCATAGTTCATGCAATGAATATGTGGATGCATTATCTCATGGGAAAGAGATTTGAATTAAGAACTGACTATAGTGGTCTGAAATATCTTTTTGAGCAACCAACTTTGAATGTTGGGCATACAAGATGGCTGGAATTTTTAAGTGAATGTGACTTTGACATCAAACATATTAAGGGAAAGGAAAATTATTTTTTTGATGCACTCAATAGAAGGTTACATCTCATGCATGCTACAACCATTAGTATGCATCAATCAAATTTAATTAGAATTTTTTTGGATGTTGTTGTTACAGATCATCACTACCTACACATAAAAGAAGATTTACAGTAGGAAAATGTACAACTGGAGATTATAGAGTAAGAGATGAAGGAAGATAGATTACTTATGAATAAATATAGAATTTATGTTCCTAATTATGGAGAACTTAGGAATTTGGTATTAAAATAAATTCATAATGTTCCATATGCTAGACATCCTAGTTACCAAAAAACAATTGCAATAATAAGAAACCAATTCTTTTGGCTAGGAATGAAGAAAGATGTTGCTGATTACATTTCCATATGTATGGAATGTTAGAGAGTGAAAGTTGAGCATAGACACCCAACGAGTTTGCTACAACCATTGCCAATTCCAAAGAAGAAATGTGAAGTGGTAACTATTGATTCTATCACTAAATTGCCCATGACAATAACATGATTCAATAATGGTAGTGGTTGATAAATTGACAAAGATTGCTTGTTTTGTTACTATAAAAATGACTCATATGACAACTAATATTGTAGAAATTTACATGAGGGAGACTGCTAGGTTGCATGGGATACCTAAGGCAATTGTCTCAGATAGAGATACCGAGTTTACTTCAAATTTATGGAGGGGATTGTTTAAAGGATTTGGTACAAATCTCAACTTTAGCACAACATACCATCCATAATCAGATGGGTTGAGAGAGAGAGTCAAACAAGTGATTGAAGACATCTTAAGAATGTATGTAATGGATAATCCATCTAAGTGGGAAGATTTATTGCATTTGGTTGAGTTTACTTACAATAATGGGTATCGAGCTTCATTGAGGATGAGCCCATTTGAAGCTTTGTATGGTAGAAAATGAAATACTCCAGGGAGTTGGGAAAACCTAGTAGAAAAAGTAGTACTTGGGCCAAAATTACTCAAGGATATGGAATACCAGATGGTTAAAATCAAGTAGAATTTGAGGGTATCAGAAGATAGAAAGAAGAGTCATGCAGATAAGAACAAGACAATTCGATAATTTAAAGTGGGAGAGCATGTGATTTTGAAAGTGAATCCCAAGAAGAGCTCATTAAAGTTGGGCGACTGTACAAAGACAGAAGCCATATTTTGTGGTCGTTCTAAGATATTGGACAAAATATGGCCAGTTTCATACATGCTTGCATTGCCTACTTCCATGAATGTGCATAATGTATCTCATGTCTCTTTGATGAAAAAATATGTCCATGATCCTAACCATGTTATTGATTGGAATTTGATTCAGGTGGAGCCAGAAGGACACTTTCAGGTCCAACATGAGCGCATATTGGACAAAAAAGTCAAATTGCTTTGCAATCTAGTCATAGAATTGATAAAAGTTCAGTGGACCTTCTACAGTCCCAAAGATGCTACTCGAGAGCATGAAGATGCCATGTAGGCATAGTACCCATGACTTTTTAAAGAATCTTAAAATTTTGATTTCTATTTTGTATATGCACTAAGGCTAAAAATAAGGGGGAGGGGAATGTAATACCCCAATTTTGAGTCCTTAATTTGATAATGTATTTTGTTTATTCATGAAAGGTCAGAGTGCCTATAAAATTGAAAGAGGCCGAAGTGCCTAGGAAATGTAATAATTTGAACGTTGTTAACAATAAAATACATCGTTTTCTCCGAGATTGACAAGGACAAGAGTTATAGAGGGCTATGATTCCACGAGAGAGGGGGGAAGGCTAGGGGCTAAGCCTTTATATTTTTAATTATTTTGTTTACCCACATTTGTTTTGGGGTGAGAATGAGGGGGCACATGAGTCTCTCAGGGAGATCATGTTGTACCTTGGGTGTTTTTCTATTTAAAAAGATTTCCCGTGGGATGTTTGGGGGGCTCAATTGGTTGGCCATTCATTCTTACTAAAATTTTTTTTGGATTCATTCCTCTTTGATTCACTCTTATTGCTCATTCTTTTGTTTGGATGGGAAAAGAAAACGATTTTCTGAAGGTAAGTAGCCATGGTTGTATGTCTGTAGTAATTGTTTATGCAATTAAACAATGAATTGATACTTGTATGCCTGGGACACATTGGCATATTGAAAAACCTTTTTCACAATATTGAATCCTAAGGGTTCCAACATTTATATTCCCTGACCATAAGCTTTGGAGCTGTGGAAATAGGTGGAAAACTTGAGGGACTGCATGGCAGTGAAGGGGGTTCATTTGCTTTGGGTGGTGCAGGTTGAAGGGAAGAGAGCTGGTAAACTGGATTTTGCTATGTGTTTGAGAAACTCGTGAGAGCTTGCTTATTGATTGGTTTGGGAAGTTAAGTGTCAGTCTGAGACCCGTCCTTGTGGATTCATAACCCTTCCTTGGGGGTGACCTGCTATTGATACTTGGAACATCAATGTCTAAGGTTGGGTGGAACATACTTGGTCTGCAATAAGTTGGTGATTGGTTTTATTAAAGATAAGTGCTCCCTGTCACGTGTTTATCTGTTTGCATATTTATTTCCACTATGTTTTAATTATTACCCTTGAGATATGTATTTATAATGTGTCTGCTTCCTGGTTATTGATGTGCATGGCATATGGTTCATTTATTTTATGGTGTAACATGAATCTTGATTATTGCAGGTATTCTTTTCATGCTTCTTTGTTAATTAATTGGTATTAGAAATTCGAAATAAGTCCAATAAGTGCGTTCTTGAAGTAGCATGACCTAACTTGTTGGTGGCTGGGTACACTACAAAGTGGTATTAGAGTGAGTTTTTCCGTTGTGCTGATACCGAGTATGTTATAATCCACCTTTGTTGTTTGGATTCCTGACTATTGTCCAATTTATGAGGTGGAATTTATTTTCATTAGCTTTGCCCCATTTCGATAAAAATTATTGAATATTTGTGGCTATTTGGTTCAAGATTAATCAAGGGGTTGACATAGCAAAAAAATGTTAAAGAGGTAAGGCTGATAATATGGCTTTGATGAGAACAATTCTTCCCATTGGGTTAAGCCATTGCGAACCACAATGCACAAAATTATTCTTGATTTTCTCAACAATATAATTCCATTCCTACAATGATGTATTTTTTAGGGAGATTGGGATCTTGAGGTTTCGAAATGAGGACTAGTTCTCTACTATAATAAATTGAAAGAGTTGAGAAATTATTTTCATCACCTGTGGTTTAACATTCTAGTTGTAGATTTGAAATTTCTTGTAATTCGCTTCTCCTCTTGATGCATCCAAGAAAGAGTCTAAGATATGTTTAAATATAGAGGCAATGGTTACAGAGGCTCTAGCTACCATCAAAGTGTCATCGAGAAATTGGGAATGGTTGACACTTTTGATTCGTTGAACTATCTGCATTCTAGACAAAATTGCGCTAGTTCTTGTGAATTCTAGTTTGTGACTCTAAGAATCAGTCATAACAATGAACATGAGAGGAGACAGGGGATGTTCTTGATGTAAACCCATGCTGCTTTAACAAAAATATGCAGGTCAACCTTTGATAGGGGGTGATTTCCATGGTGAATTGATGCAAGATGATACCCACTGTATGAAGGCAGAGTTGAAGTCAAATTTGTCTAAAACCTTGAAGAGGAATGAGTGTCTCACGCGATCAAAGACATTTTCCATATTCAACTTGACAACCGTGCCTTTCTCCTTGTATGACACACTGGAATGTATGACTTCTTGCACTAACACAATATTGTTAATAATTTTCCTATGATGCATAAATCCACCCTGGTTTTCAAAAATGATGTTGGGAAATAGTTTTTTAGATGAACAACAATAATTTTGGTCAGAATTTTGTAGGAAGCGTTATATAGGGAGATAAGCTGGAATCTTGCAAAGGAGGATGGGTTTACCTCTTTGGGTAATAAAGCCAATAATGACAAACTAGTATTGCCACCCAGTTTGTATGATCTATGGGAATATTGCAACATTATTTTTAAGCAATACTTAATAAGGTACCATAAATATCTGTAAAAGGATATAAAGAAACTATCGGTTCCTGGGGCCTTGTCTGGTTCTAAGCTCCATATCCTTGCCCATATATTTGCCTCTATGATAGGCCAAGTAAATTCTTGATTATATTCATTGGGAACAATTTTTGGAATATTCTTCAACATCAAATCGATGTTCCCTCTCTCTGCTTCACTCTATTAAGTATAGAGAGAAAACAATGTAGCCTTACCACCTCCTTGATGGCCTCAAAGCCTGAGATTTTGGTACCATCCTCCAAAAGGATTTATTTCACATGGTTTTGACTCAATCATGCCTTTGCTTACTTATGAAAGAACTTTTCTTTCCTGTCTCCTTCTTTTAACCACAAGCTCTAGGATTTAAGATGCCAATGCTCTTCCTCTTGCTTCATAACTCGGTGAAACTAACTTTGCAACATAATTTTGTCGTCCTCAATTTGCCTTCTGATCTCTTTACTTTCCATTTTCATCTGTAACTCCTCTAGTTTAGACAATATTTTCTCTTTCTCTATTGTGGGTGAAATAAAGGACTCTTTGGCCTAATCCTTTAATATTTTTTTTACCAACTTGATTATTTTCTCCCATATATACACAGGAGTGCCTGCTATCCAAGTGTCCCATGATTTTTTGATTATATCTATCACATCCTAGGAATTGAGCCAAAGGATATTAAATATGAAGGGTAGAGGGCCATAATCTAGGATCGATTGAAGATAAAGAGAAATAGTAGTATGGTCAAAGATTATACAGGGGATAATTTTAGATTTGAGGGTTTGATGTTGCAACAACAAATTGTTATGAACCATAAAGCAATCAAGCCTAGCAACAATATTCCCAAGGGATATTATTTTGTTAGACCATATATACTTCCCTTTTGTTGGATTAATATCCAAGAGGTCCCAATCCTTGATCATTTCCTCCAATTTCTCCTGAAAGGGATCTCTTTTGAAGCTTTCCCCTCTTTTCTCCAAACTATTATGGATGACGTTAAAGTCCCCAACCATAATAGAATATGTGAAAAATTTAGAGTCCTTGAGATTCAAAAGAGATGTCCAACACATTTCTCTATCCTTATAACTTATTATAATGTAGA
>JZKD02S1901932.1:65622-75643 GCA_000966675.3 Picea glauca | reverse complement strand
CTCTCAGAGTCTTATGATTTTTTGGAAGGAAAGGAAAAGAAAAAACAGCTCTAGATCATAAGTATCATATTTTTCCAAATTTGTGTAAGGTGAAAAAACAGGGGCGGCTCCAACACCTGGACTAGACCCATCTATTGTCGAACATCGCATCGACACCTAGCCTGACATCACACCAGTTTGCCAGAAACAGCGACCACTACACCCAGCCAAAGCCACGGCTATCAAAGCCGAAATCGACAAATTACGTATGGCCGACTTTATTTACCCCATCGCTTACACTTCATGGGTTTCCAACCCTGTACCTGTTGAGAAAAAATAGGGCACCATTCGCGTTTGCACCGACTTTCGCGATCTCAATAACGCATGTCCAAAAGACAATTTTCCAATGCCCTTTATCGATCAAATTATCGATGACTGGGCCAACCACGAGGCTCTTTCCTTTATGGACGGATTCTCTGGATATAACCAAATTCAAATTCACCAAGCCGATCAATATAAAACTGCATTCATTACCCCGTGGGGTACGTTTGCATATCGTGTCATGCCTTTCGGCCTCAAAAACGCTGGTGCAACCTTCCAGCGCGTGATGACATACATCTTTCATGATCTGGCTGCAATCATCCTCGCCTACTTGGACGACCTCACTGCTCGATCCAAGAAACGCACCCAACATATTGATGATTTACGAACCATCTTTCAATGGTGTCGCCAGTACAACATCCGCTTGAACCCTCTCAAGTGTGTATTCTATGTCACCGCAGGGCACCTCCTCGGTTTTATCGTTTCCCACAACAGTATTACCGTGGACCCCCTTAAAGTCAAAGCTATCACCAAAATTCCACCTCCTCAGAATTTACAACAACTGCAGAGTCTACAGGGCAAAGCTAACTTCCTTAGACGCTTTGTTCCTAATTACTCCATACGCGCACACGGTTTCCTTCGCTTACTATGTCACGACATCCCCTTCCACTGGGACAACTATGCCCAATAGTCGTTTGACGATCTTAAAGGAACGCTTTCCAATGCACCTTTGATTAGTGCACCTGACTACAATCGTGACTACATCCTCTATGTATCAGCATCAGCTGTATCACTAGCCGACATCCTCATCCAGCTCGGAGATGACAATCATGAACACGTCATTTATTACGTCAGTAAGAACCTCTCAGGACCACCCTTGAAGTACAAACATGAAGAGAAACTTGCTCTTGCAGTTGTCCTTGCAGTTCAGAAACTGCGCCATTACATTCTGCTTTGCACCACCAAGGTCGTCACAGATTCCAACCCTATGCAACACTTGCTCAGTCGTCGCCAAGTTAACGGAAAATTCGCTCTATGGATCGTTATCCTTCAAGAGTACGACCTCGAGTTCTCAACACCTAAGAGTAAGAAGGCCCTCGTTCTCGCTGAACTTGTCACGGCCCTTCCCTCTGACACACCTAATGCCCCCGTCAACACCGACTTCCCTAACAAACATCTCTTTTACATCGCTTCTGATGATCCTTGGTATGGTGACCTTCTCGTCTACCTACGAACTCAAAAGTTCGATAACCACCTATCACGANATCATTCTCATTTTCTTATTGTAAGGAGAGCAAGTTTGTGAGGGCCTCAAGAGCCTTCCTTTGGAGGAAGAAGGAACCACAGTTCCCTTTCTTCATTGTGCTTTGGATTTCATCACTAGACCAGCTCAAAACATTGGTGATATTGGTCTTGTTGTCTTTGTTATTTCTTTTTCCATATGCTCATAGTTTTAGTTTGTTTTAATTTAATTCTTGTTTATAGTTTTGTTGTTCTTTTTCTAACTCTTTCCTCTACAGCTGTCATGCCTAGCAAGGCCCAACTGGGCATGTAAGCACCCTTTATTTGCTCACCAAGTGACGAATTGGGTGCAAACATATTGGCAACCATACTAGGGATAAGGTATCAATTACTCCCTCATTTGGGCTTATTTTGCTTTCCTTTTGTTTTCATTAACTTGCAGGTTCAAAAACCGGCCTCTGCCGACCTGCTAACCAGTCAATTCACAAGAGAATTGGGAGAAATCCATCTAGATTTTTCCTCTCGGTCATTTTTCACAGGAGTGCGGTTATTCCACCCCACATACGCGCATCGTGCATGCATGCGCCTATTCAACACCTTCCTTCTACATGCATGCGCTTTCTATTTCAATTCCGATAGTGCCCATGCGCTCTGTGCGCCTGTGTATGAACTAGGTGGAGCGCATTTTATCTAAATTTCACATTGTAAGGTATTGGATGTGGGGAAAATCATTTTCCTTCTTAAGAATGATATTATGCATGCTCTAAATACTGCACCACTTAGACCCCTCAACTTATAAAGGGGATAGTCAAACAAACATAGGCACTTAGGTGGATAAAAAATCATTTTCCCTTATTTGATTTTTTCCACATGGATGGCTTGCTTTGATTTATAATCTAAGTTGGACAATCATACTTAATCACACCTAACTCACATTTTGGGACTCGAAGTTGAAAGTAAAAATCTTGAGTATGCTCTTCTCTTGCGCCATCAAGCGATCTTGAGAACCAAAAAAGGATTGCAAAAACACTCTCATCTCCCTTAACAAAAATTTCAAAACCTTTAGGAGAGGACAAAGGCCCTTTTGGGACCCCTCTTAGTTTCATTTTTTGAACATATCTTAAATTTGTAACGGGCCCACACATGCCCACATGTTCAATCTAGGATAGTTTCATGCTTTTCTAGATTAACTCACACATAGGGAGTTAAAGGATAGTAACGAACCACATGTCCACATGCTAGTTTCCTAGGGATTTTAAAATTCTGCAAGGTTGTACCAATGACATCTAGATAATTAGGTAATCACACTCTTGTAAGGACCAAGCGATGTCCACATGCAAAAAGGTGACATCTAATTAACTAAAATTTGGCGCACTTTCACTCACACACAAAAGTCACTTTTTCAGTCACATAGGCTCTTATCGAAACGTGGAGGTCTAAGTAGGTTTCCTCCAAAGGGATTTTGAAAACACCCCATATTTTCTTGATAGGACTATCCACTCCCACTTTTTAATCAAACGAGGTTGGTTTTCACCCCCAGCCTCACAAAACCACTTCATCTAAAATCTTTCTAAACAACTCACTAAGTTGTCCTCCACCGGAGGTGCGAAAAGAAAATTTTAGTCTAGGTAGGATTTCGGGGGTAGGCATCCAAATAACCCCCCATTATCTGGTTCTCACATTTTCAAACATAGAAGTTGACAAATAGGGACTTCAAATCCTCCAAGTCCAGTGTTTCAATCACCATAAGGCAAGGAGATATCCGTGAAGGGTCGAAGGCCGAGGTCCGGTTGTTTTGTGCGTCCCCCCTTGAGGCACCCACCTCTTGGATGGGATCCAGCCCATGACCCATTTCTTAGGCCGAAAATATAAATGCCGCACTTGGACTGAGGTACCTAGTTACCAATTGTAGGACATCTACCCAGGTGGCGATTGTGGGTTGCAATCGCACCTTGATTGGATTTTGTGTGGCTATTGGAAAGTATCGCCAGCTCTTTCGGGATATTGCCCCCTCTACCCATCATTATAACCAGTTATTTCATCCTTCACTAGTGTCTCTTCCGGTGACTTCAGACCCCACTATAGAATACTATTGGAAGGTCCAGTGCTATTTGAGAGGAAGGACGTTACGTCTTCTAGGACACGAGCATTTGCTTTCTTTTGATTCCCCCACGTGGACAAAACCCTCTTACCCACATATATGTTGTTGTTTCATTTATGTATGATGCACATTTGATTACAGTTTGACTTTGATATATATATTGAGTAAAAAAATCACCGCAAAGACTCGTGTTTCTATATTTCTCTCACCAACTTGTTGCACACATTCACACAACTAGTATGATATCATAGGGGAACCATAGAACCCCCGTCGTTCATGACGCTTGCTCAACCTTCCTCCTATTTTAGGGGGAGTATCTGGTTGTACCCGCTCATCGGTACCTCCTTCACACACTCCTGTGAGTTCTACCATCTTAGGATCAGCTTTGCTTCGTTCTACTTTACTTGGGTCCACTTCCCAAGGGCATCAGTCCACTCGCTCTCCTTTGCACGGAAGCAGGGGACCCACTTCCTCTCAAGGAGGGAACACCAACCCACCTAGTCCCCATGAAGGGTCAGGTTCACAACACACTATGGCTGGCACTAATCCTGCCACCCCACTATAGATGCCATACTTGGCCTCTCTCAACATACCGGATCTCACCAAGCTCACCAATGATCCTATATTGCATGACGCCACATGGCCTGCAATGCCAACGAAACTTCCTTCAGACATACCAAAGTTTGAAGGAAAGGCAGGGGATGACCCCGCCAACCATGTCATGACATTTCATCTATGGTGTTCTTCCAATAGAATTATGGATGATTTCGTCAGACTATGATTATTTCAACGCACACTTACTAGCCCATCAGCCAAATGGTATGTCGAAGAAAAATCAGGGTCCCATACAACCTTTGAGTCATTGGCCAAAGCATTCTTGACCTTTTTCCAATTACCCATACGCCATGACAATGGTCTAGAACTAATGTCTAACTTCAAACAGACTTCAGCCACCCACATCGCTGACTACATTCATGAGTGGCGTAGGCGACGTAGTTTGTGTAAAGCAGAAACCACCAAACAACAATGTCTTGACTGGTTTCTTAGATCACTTTTCACTCTCCTTGGTAAGGATGTAGTTTCCACCTTCCCCCAATATGAAGAGGAAGCCATTAGAAAGTCTCAACAATATGACCTCATTTATGCACAGTCATGATACTTATACACAATACTTCCCGACCTTCTAAAACATGTGCCAGTTGGCCAGGACAAACCTGGGATGTCTCACTCAACAGATGAACTAATAGGTGCCACCACATACCATGGTCCACAACCCCAACCACCACCGATGTATGGGACACCTCAATACCCACCGGCATATGGGGACACTTCTTATTTCCCCCCACCCCCGTATCAACAGCCATACCCTGTTGCTATACCTCCACCCTTTAGTGGGACACCACCAACACCTCCTGTACATCCACCTCCTCCAACCACCAGTGGTACTCCCTCCACATTAGCATATAGTACTAGTGAAAATGACACGCCATCCTATGTACCTTATGGAGCAGTACCACCACAAAATTCCTATTTTCCCTTTCCTGGTCCTCCACAACCCATGGCTCCCCCACATCCTCATGCGGGGGTAAACTTTGTTCAACCCTCTGCTACTAAAAAATACCAAAATTTTGAATAGTTAAACACAGCCAATCCAACTCATCCCTCAAACAATACCAAGAGGAAAGGAAGGAATAGGAATAAAAATAACCCTGGTCAAGGCGGGAATCAACCCCCACAGCATCAACCCACTGGGGGCAACTAGAACCAAGGGAACCAAAACCCCCAAGGGGGGAAATAAAAACAAACGCCAAGGGCGGAATAATGTTAAAACCATCCACCCTTGTTCTCTTTTTGGCGTGTTCGGTCATTACACCCACCATTTCCCCTAGATTACTGATTTCAAATGGTTGAAAGACTCTGGGAGCCTTCCCCCTTCTCCAGCACAATCTACCCCTCAGTAGGCACAACAACGATATGCGCAACAACCCCCTCCCACTGTACTGCAAAATCCTATCCCACATCAAGGTGTCATAAACACCCAACAGGACACGCAACATCCCCTACCTCAGGTGGGCCAATACCATAATCCCAACAATCCAGTAGAGCGAACAGTTCTCCTCACCAGTGAGGAAGAAATTCTTTTGCAAACACGCAATCGTCAGTATCCTAGAATAGCTGAGTCTACTCCCATATCTCTAGAGACAAACCCTACACCGAAGGGACCCCCGTTGATGATCCCTCACCCTTTTGTCGAACCACCATTATGCATCCCTCGCATCCCCTTGCGCAGGAATGTCCACAATCCACAGGCTAGGGCAGCACATAACTACAGCTTGGTATATGACTTAGCACAATCCCTGACTGCCATGTCAGTTCTGGAAGTCCTCCAGACTTTTCCTACTCAACAAAAATCACTACTTTCCTCCTTGGGGGCAGTCGACCCCGCAGATACTTGACTTATCACTTTTGACCTTGATAGTTGTGAACCTCGTCTTCCAGCCTTGGTCGCTATTCAAATACCAGTAAAAATACGGAACATCACTGTCCATCAGTGTATCATCGATGAGGGGGCATCTACATGCATCATGTCCAAAACAGTATGGCAGAAGCTTGGTTCCCCGGAACTCATACCTTCCACCATCACCTTACGAGCTTATGACGGAAGACCATCATATCCTGAAGGGCTTTTCCAAAATGTCCTTGTGGAACTCGGAGGCTAAACTATTCTCATTAACATCGAAGTTATCGACGCTCAACTCGATTATAATATCTTGTTTGGGCGTAGCTACATGTATGTTATGAAGGAAGTGGCATCATCAGTCTTTAGGACAATAATGTTCCCCCACAATGGGAAGATTGTGACCATTGACCAAGTTTCGCATTACGAACCAAATCCATCTACCAATATCGATAACATTCTTCCTCTTGTTCACACCAACAAAGATGTATATCCACTCATTGAGACGGGTCCTGGGATTTTTAAAGATCCATCCTTATTAGGGGCGTACCATGGAGCACCACCACTCCTTCCCCCTAACCACGTATGCATCGTATCCTCTAACGGAACTCACACGGAAGATGCTCATCCTCCTCAGGAGGCTTCAGTCATTCCTGACGTCTTAACAGTCACATCATCACTCCCACAGGAGCCTCCTACGAACTTGTCAACCCCCATAGTCCACGAATCCACACTCCTTCAAGGGCCTAGTCCCATTTGGGAGACATTTCCCCGACCCCTCACTCAAATTCCCTTCTTTTACCCTCCATCCGGTATAGAAGTTTTTCAAGTAGCCGCAATGCTCACACTACCCAATATGGTGTTAGGAATCCCAGTGTGGTATTTACATCCACCTGAGATGGTCCCTCGCCCACAGGAAGGGCTCCCCATGACGATTCCTTTCCTCACCCCCACTCCCCCCATACTCCCTACCCCCCTGCTACAGCGGGGGGCAGGAGAAAGAAGAAGGATCCCACAGCTCCACTTCCTCCGCGCATTCCACCACCTTGCGCATTATGTGAGAAAGAGGGTCACAAAACCAACAACTTCCCATCACTACCGAAATTACAAAATTTGATTCCAATCAATCAAACTCCCACAACACCCATCACTACTGTTAGTCCAACTACCACCCAACCTTCTAGTAGAAAAGGGTTGAGGACCAAATTTGCGTGTTCCATCTGTTCAGAATATGGCCATTACACCCATCATTGCCCAGAACTACCATGCTTTCGGCAGACATTAGCGGCAGTACGCCAGAACTTCCTGAACGACCCATGCCCTGCTACGTCCTCTACACCAAATATCATTGACATTCGCTATATCACCACTTCAGTCAATGAACGCATGAGATGCCCTTTCTCTCTTTGCAATTCATTGGCTCATTTTACATACCAGTGTCCTATGATCCTGGCATATCAACAACGTCAATTGGCCCTACTTCACCAACCCGCAGCAACAATCATTGACATCACTTTGCCACTGGCGGATCTTCATGTCATTTCTCCCAAACCCGAGGCACTCCCTACGCCTCCATGGTTCTTACATGACGTCTCTGAGGATTTACCCCGCAACCCCCCCAACTCTCCTGCTCATTCCCCTATGGAGACTCTCCACCCTACCACTATGGGTACCCCTCATTACCTCAATATATGGTTTATGTCGAGTGAACCCTCACCCTCTCCTAGCATTAACCCCTCTGTTTCTTCAGCAGGGGGAAATCACACTATCATTGAGATCACTCCTCACGATCCATTATATTCTCGTCATTTCCAATGCGACGAAGAAATATTGGAAGAGCTACAATGCTCGGACTCTCCCTGGGACTCACTACATCATCGTTCTCTCTTCCTTCCACAGGAAGCCCTCATGCCGCCTAGCCACAATCCCATTTACGCGTTCGAAACCAAAGATTTTATCCCCTCCGGGCCTATCAATTGGTTCAACAATCCCATTCCTACACCTGACGCTTTTGAAGAAGGTAATCTGGCTAACATTTTCCCCACCATCAAAATTGACATTTCCATTAAAGATGGCATCGTCAAAGAAATCATCATTGGAGCCACTTGCACTCCTTAAGAAATTTCCGCATATAAAGCCCTCTTCCAGGAATATAGGGATATCTTTGCCTGGTCATACACAGAGATGCCTGGACTAGACCCATCTATTGTCGAACATCGCATTGACACCTGGCCTGACATCACACCAGTTTGCTAGAAACAGCGACTGCTACACCCAGCCAAAGCCGCGACTATCAAAGCCAAAATCGACAAATTACGTATGGCCGACTTTATTTACCCCATCGCTTACACTTCATGGGTTTCCAACCCTGTACCTGTTGACAAAAAACAGGGCACCATTCGCGTTTGCACCGACTTTCGCGATCTCAATAACGCATGTCCAAAAGACAATTTTCCAATGCCCTTTATCGATCAAATTATCGATGACTGCACCGGCCACGAGGCTCTTTCCTTTATGGACGGATTCTCTGGCTATAACCAAATTCAAATTCACCCAGCCGATCAATATAAAACTGCATTCATTACCCCGTGGGGTACGTTTTCATATCATGTCATGCCCTTCGGCCTCAAAAACACTGGTGCAACCTTCCAGCGCGTGATGACATACATCTTTCATTATCTGGATGCAATCATCCTCGCCTACTTGGACGACCTCACTGCTCGATCCAAGAAACGCACCCATCATCTTGATGATTTATGAACCATCTTTCAACAGTGTCTCCAGTACAACATCCGCTTGAACCCTCTCAAGTGTGTATTCTGTGTCACCGCAGGGCGCCTCCTCGGTTTTATCGTTTCCCACAACGATATTACCGTGGACCCCCTTAAAGTCAAAGCTATCACCAAAATTCCACCTCCTCGGAATTTACGACAACTGCAGAGTCTACAGGGAAAAGCTAACTTCCTTAGACACTTTGTTCCTAATTACACCATACACGCACATGGTTTCCTCCGCTTACTACGTCACGACATCCCCTTCCACTGGGATGACTATGCCCAATAGTCGTTTGACAATCTTAAAGAAACTCTTTCTAATGAACCTTTGATTAGTGCACCTGACTACAATCGCGACTACATCCTCTACGTATCAGCATCAGCTGTATCACTAGCCGATGTCCTCATCCAGCTCAGATATGAAAATCATGAACATGTCATTTATTACGTCAGTAAGAACCTCTCAGGACCACCCTTGAAGTACAAACATGAAGAGAAACTTTCTCTTGCAGTTGTCCTTGCAGTTCAGAAACTGCGCCATTACATTCTGCTTCGCACCACCAAGGTCATCACAGATTCCAACCCTATGCAATACTTGCTCAGTCGTCACCAAGTTAACGGAAAATTCTCTCTATGGATCATTATCCTTCAAGAGTACGACCTCGATTTCTCAACACCTAAGAGTAAGAAGGCCCTCATTCTCGCTGAACTTGTCACGGCCCTTCCCTCTGACACACCTAATGCCCCCGTCAACACTGACTTCCCTAATGAACATCTCTTTTACATCGCTTCTGATGATCCTTGGTATGACGACCTTCTCGTCTACCTACGAACTCAAAAGTTCGATAACCACCTATCACGAGATGATCGTCGGCGCATTCGCTATCAGGCCCCCTGCTATCTCCCCATCGGCGACGTCCTATATCGGCGGGGCACCGACACCATTCTTCGTTGTTGCCTAACTATTGACGAGGCCGACAAAGTCTTAAACGACTTCCATAGTAGCGCCTGTGGGGGTCATCTTTCGGGTATCTCCACTGCTCAAAAGATTATCCGAGCTGGTTATTTTTGGCCTACCCTGTTTCACGATTGTATTCATGCCGTGAAACAATGTGAGCAATGTCAGCTCTATGCCAATAAATCCCG